>VUQS01048527.1:0-24323 GCA_015108495.1 Heterochromis multidens | reverse complement strand
AGAAAAAAAATTTTTTTTTTCCCTTTTTTTTAATAAAGGTAAAAAAAAAAAAAAAAAAAAAATCCTTCATCTTCGCAGTTTTATTGTTCTTTAAATATAAGTGAAAACACAAACTACACAGAAAGCAGACAAATATTGGTCTGCTCTGGGTGGAAATAAAATGATTTCTGTGTTTCCATGAAAAAGACACAAACACACTTTTCTCTGACTACAAAAGCCTGGCATCATTATCAGTATTGACAGATTTCAAAACATGTTCAAAAAAAACAAAAAACGATATTCATATCTACTTTCTATGCATTGGGTGCAATCCACAGCATTGCGGCAGCATTTTCTATGCATGGGTAACAGCCAGGAAACAATCTTTATTGTGGATGCATGGCACTCAAAGCAAAGAAAATTGTTCATACTGAGTTGAGACCAAATGACAACATTACGGCTGAGTGTGGAAAATAAGTTTGGACTCCAAGCAGCAACAGCAACTTCAGGACTGGGGAAACAAACATTTTGTGAACTCAAAACAGACCTTATTTCCGGTATTTTCTGATTTGTTGGTGTGGCCTAGTTAAAAAGTTGTAACTTAAATAAAAAATGTGCAAATTGTTGGATATGCCATTTTTGCATTTAATAGGGGAAATTTGTCCTTTGCAGTGGCTACCCTGCCACCCCACCTCCTTCCCACACCCACAACGTAGCTTGAAAATTGCTTCGTTTGAGCCTTTTGACTGCAAAATGAAACATCTCAAATAAATTGCCTCTTCATGTAAAAGGCTTGGTTTTGATTCTGACGCATGCAATCACATTAAGAGTGCACTACTTCCCACCTGTTCAGTCCATATTCAGGCTTGTCAATTTGGCAAATCTCAAAAGCCTGTTGATTTCAGCATAAGCTGACCCCCCCGTAAAATGCCACACATCTATCAAAAAAAAACCTAGAGCTGAAAAAAAACCCCATACATACACATTCAAATACTGGAATGACAGATGATGCTTGTATAAAGGAACCAGCCACTTGCAGGTGCAAACGAACAAGGATGTGACATAAAAAAATGGTGGAACTTCCTAAATCATGTTGAAGTTGTGCTGTACAATAATCACATGTGTGGCTATATATTAGGTCTGTTGATTAGGTCTTTTGAAAAATAACTACATAGTCACACAACTTGCTTAGATGAATCACCTTTTTCTTCTTAGGACTGAAGCTTTCAGTAATTGATAATTAAATGTAAAATCATAGCATTAATGTAGAATTAACAGATTTTTTTCAATTGAATCTAAAGGACAGACATTAATTCTTACAGTAGAACACAGTTTAAACTATAGCTTGGCTAAATACTTGTTATTATTTATGGAGAGTTGTGCATACACATTACACATGCTCAGTTCATCAGTTTTTTAATTCATTATTGAATCAATAGTCAACACCAACCTGTTGCTTTTTGTCTTGCATTAGTCTAGAGTTGTAAATAAACCATGAGACTATATAATCATTGGACTGGCATTTATATAGCTCTACTCTTACTCAGCACTCAAAGTGCTTTTAGACATTCATCTATTCACGGAAATCTTTAACACATTCTGTCTTTCACACACTTACACATCTACATTTCTTTTCTTGCACATGTTTGCGTGCGACCTCATTATCTTTTCTGAGCTGCAGTATACGGTATTCAGGTTCTTTCAGTTTTGGTCAGGTGCATTCATAAAGAGCAGATCACCATAATCCAACAAATGTAAAGCTGCTGAAACCAACTCTTGTTGCCTGGAGGGTCAAACTAGACTTATTTCTAAAAAGGAACTTTGCTGTAGGTTTCAGCTTGGAAACAAAGTCTTGGATGTGTTCAATTTAAGTGACAAATTCTGATAATAATTGCTAAATACTTATACTTAGTTGTGAAACTTTAGATCTGGGAAAGACTGTAGTCTAAAAATAGAATAAATGCAAAGTAATTTTTTTTTTTGGCTTAATTGTAAATACAAATTTTCTATGATTATCCAAGAGTAAAAAACAGATTATCAGCAAAGATTCTCATTCCCATGGTACCATGAAACTCTATACCAACCAATAGAGGTTGGGACCAACTTTGCAATCAGTAGAGCAACAACATGACATAAACAATATGATTTTAAGCCTTTTTTTTATTTTTTATTTTAAGAATGTACAAATTTGCAATAGGATCTAGGTACATATACAGTTGGAGTGAGATGACTGTATGTTAAGTTCAAAGTGAGAGAAAGTGTACTTTATTTGCTTGTTCCGACCAATAACTCTAACCTATGGAACCACAGTGTCCTTGCTACCTCTTGCATGGTTATTTTAACCCTGTTCTTTCTTTATCACTCTCTAATTCCCCACCTTCAATAGCTTCTTATTTCCATGTCCTCCCTGCCTCTCCTCCTGTTCTCTCTCTGATACACAAATACTACAACAGCTGGAAGTGGAATGCTTCATCCAGACTTGGCCAACCACCAACTTTCTCCCTCTGCTATTTTAAGCTCCTGCCTCCTTTTCTCTGTTTCTCTCTCAATTTAGTGGAAAGTATAACAGACACTGACAGATGTTGAATCCCCGCTTTACTCCTTATCCCCCTCTCTCTGTTTGACTCTCTCCTTTCCCCTTGCTCTCTGTTTTATTGGTGAAAATTTGTGCAACAGCCATTGACACAGATGTTGAATGTTGTTCACAGGACCCAATCCCCCTTTCACTCACCCTTCTCTCTCTCAGTCTGCACCTGTGCAGTGTTGGTGCCAAGCTCCTGTTGAGTCTTAATGGGAGGTCCAAACATTCCCAGAGCTTAGCTCATGAAAGCAAATCTTTCATTATTATACACTGTATTATGGGATGGGGCAGTCCTGTTTGGAGAGTCACCAACAACTAAATGTTAAAGTGCATGCTCAAAGGGAATTGCTGGGTTTTGCTCTGTAACGCTGTAAGATCTTTAACTTAAAATATAAAGTGATGAGAAATAACTGTTGTGAAATGATGTTATATAAATATAAGTGAAGCTGAATTCAGTGATGGAAAAGCATGTGAATACTGACTTTCTTGTGCATATACATACACATCCACATGCACACCATTGAGTCTGAATTATGCACGATAGACATCTTTTTATAGACATATAATCTCTCCATGCATGCAAACATCTACAATGATGTAAGTGAAGCTATTGCTCATTACACTGAATGATGTTATCAGCTGTGTGACTAAAGGTTTGTTAACAAAGACCATCTCAAGCTGATAAAAGCTGTAAATTGTAAAATCTTGTCTGTAAGGTTTTATGATGATCTCTCTAGCCATATATCTTTCTTTCCTCCACCATTCCTCCTACAAATTACACTCATATACAGCTAACCAGGTGCTTTGGAGGCCTCCTACCTTCATCTTAAAAAAAGACTCATGTGTAAATCCAGACTCTTGGTTTCTAAATTGTGCTCCTGAATTTTTTATCCATGTCTAGCGATTTGTAATTGACATATTTCTTAAGACAACAAGAAATGGAGCATTTCAGCAGCCAAGTAATTACAACTGATCCGGATTAAAGAATAGCTTTAATGCTACATTGTGTTTTGCATTAGTGGTTTTACAGCTTTCATTGTGTAATATTATATTTCTTGTGATTTTTACATCAAAACCAGCCTTTTTTCCATTTTTTTCCCCATTCCAGCAGGAAACTCCTTGTTTCCTGAAGAAAGAACTCACTTCAAACCCGTGCACATGGTTTAAAAAATCTGTGGGCATGAGCTGCTAATCTAGCAGGACTGTGCACATGGATTACAAATCCAATAGCACACTTTATAAACCAAGAGTACTTGGCTTCTCATATTCATCACAGGGATAAGAGATTATTCTGTTAATTTAAGATTTATTTGTGACCTTTAGTTTAGTTTAGGCTTTTCCGAACACATCTGAAAATTAACTAACAAATGTATCCAGACAGGCCAATGGTTTGCGGTGTTTATCAGAGGATTTGAAGGTACTGATGTGCATTTGCTCCTGTTACAGTTAGCTGGAATCTTTCTTTTGTTCTTCTCTTTCCTCTTTGACCAGTGATTTATTGGTTTTTTTCCCCTTCAAATGCCTTGCGAAGCTTTAAAAAGAAGCAATTATGGCATTTCTCAGTGTGACATTTTTTTTTATCTTTGAGATATAATTGGAATAACTTCACATTCACTTCAAAAAATGACTGGAACTACACAGCAATTAAAAAGAGAAAAGTCTTCTTAAAGGGTCTGAAAAGTTGAAAAAATACATCATGTGGGAACATAAACCTATACAGCAGAAAAAATGTTTTGATGCTCTGTAGTTTATAGTGAAAAGCTAGGATAGATGGGAACTTTTCAGCTTCTGTACTATGTTGTTAATATGTAACGTGATAACTTGCTTTTAAAATTCATCTCGTTATAACAAAGTGTAGCAAGGATTTTGAGTAGTTCAGCTTAAATCCCCGGAAACAGCTTCACATCTCAAGCATGCCCAGATTTTTAAAATATTCTGTAATTTTAAAACCTTCTGAATTGTTAAGTGTTTACTAACTGCACAGTTCAGCTTATCAGCTTTATCAGGACTGAATGAATGTGGCTTGATCACATAGCATTATTAAACTAAGAGAGAAAAAATACAAATATGTGAGAAAGAAAAACAATCCGGTTATATATGTTTAGATAGAACAAAGAATAATAACAAGAAAGCAATTTGTGCTTCTATTTTTTTCTAAACCAACATAATCTTTTAGATAAACCTGAAAATTAAACATGGATGCACTTTACAAGCTCATCTGCTGTTTTTTGATCATGGTGTCAAATATTTGGTTAGCAGCATTAAAAAGCTACAAACTGACATTCTCCATGGATGACTCATGCTTGCCATTGTCTTCTGCAGGTAATGGCTGTTTGATGCATGAAACTCTTAAATAAATAACATATGGGGGGGCATAACCATGAATGAAAAGGCAAGAGAGATGGCACAAGTTGGAGATGAAAATGAGCAAAGTGTAATGTGTGTATACCAAGAGAAGACGAGATCAGGTGTAAGACAGAGGAAGGGAAGGATAGAGGGGAGCGAGATAGCTGAAAATGAGTGTGAAACAGATCGGAGGCTGTGTGCAGAAGCAGCAGATGGACCGGGGAGCAGCAGAGCGAGGCGGAGGAACACAGCCTTTGTTCTCCCTAATGTCTGTCTTTTTTGTCTTACTGTCTCCCTACCTTTCTGTTTGTCTGCCTGCTGGTTGGTTGGTTTAGAAATGTTTTAGCCCTCACCAGTTATGTTCTTTTTTACTTACGTCTTCTCTACTCTCTCAGTTACTGCTACTTACAAACTCTACCACTTCCTCTCTTCCTTGTTACATCTCTGTTTCCATGTCCTCAGTTCTCATCTCTCTCATCTCATCTCTTAGTTCTCTCATCTGACTATTCTCCTTTTCCTTTTCTACCAATTTTCATTAATTTCCTTTCTTCTTATTAAACTAGTCCTCTCCTGCTTTGACCTTAGAACTACCTTTTTAATTTTCTCCTTGTCTTGTTTCATCCTCCTGTACCTCCACAGCACTTAAAGTCCCCAGAGAACTTGTGTACCACATATCTCTCCTGCTTTTCGTGTTTCTCTCTCTCCCTTTCCTCTCTGTCAATAGCCCAGATGTTACGGCACATGCCATTACACCTACACACCATTAGTCCTAATATCTCACTGGGGCAAAAGTACGCTCATGGCAGAGCTTTTCTGTGACAGCTCTTTTAAAATGGTAACAGGCACATATATACACACACACACATGGAAATATTAAGGTGTTGCTTTCACCTTAATGTTTACCAGTTATCACAGTGTTGCTGGTATTATTTCACCTTGTGAGTCTGTGTGTCTGTGGTTGGTGTGATCCAATCTCTAGCTGGTTGCTAGTTTCAAATTCTTAATATCAAATCAAAATTTTTAAATTAATGCACATTATTTCTGTTTTTGCAGTGGATGCAGTTATATTTTGTCATGATTTGCTGATGGTGCTCTGAAGTTGCAATTTTAAATGAAATTTTCTTGAAAGTTGCAGTCACATTTATAATTTTAGATCTGAAGTGTGGTATGTGTGTATGTATGATTCTGTCAGAGGCAGCCTCCAAAGATCACCACAGCTCTCCTCACAGTGGGATAGTGCAGTGCCATGCTGTGAACAAAGGACTAGGAGAAGACTGTATTTGTGTGTGTGTGTGTGTGTGTGTGTATGTGTGTGTGTGTGTGTGCATGCGCACGTGCATGTGCACGCGCACATGTGGGTGTGTGTGACTGCACACATAACCCTATATCCTCAGGGCTGACTGCTGCCTAGCCTCTACTTGCTCACCATCCATCTCTACCTCTGTGTGTGTGCAAGTGTGTGTACGCGCGTGCGCACTGATGCTATCATCATATTAACATAGATGACAATCTGGCGCGAAGGTGCTGATCAAAGATAAATTTCCCTCCCTGGCTTGCCTCCCGTTAATTACGCCATCTGTGTAGGAACGCAGCGTCCTGAGTGTGGGGGAGGCCGATCCGTCAAATGCTCCAGCTCTCCAGCGCCGACAGGAATTCACCAGAGACTGATTGCCTCCAACCCTCAGATAGGTTACGCACACATGGCCATGAGGGCACACACATTCTGTGCTCAGTATCCAAAGTGCTTTAGTATTGTAAAACCTCAAACCCATCTCGCACACACAAAGCTGATACATGTGTATACAGACAACCCTTTGCTCACCTCTCACCACCAATCACACTCATTTCAGCACCTCTTGTACAGAATTTAACTCAAATCTCAAATGACAAGTTGCCATTTGGCCACCCTAGAGAGTTCAAATCATTAAGTGTCACTGGGCTTAGTTGGAAACCAATGGAATAGTACCAACAGCAACAACTATGCATTTACATTAAAGAAAACTAAAAATCTACAACAAAATAATTTTTCAGGAATGGCATGGTTAGTATTATTTTCATCTTGTGAAACTACTTGTGTTATCATGGCAAAATATGGTCCAGAAGATACTTATTGTAGCAGGACCAGGATTTTTTTTTTCTGTGTGTCTGTCTATAGAGCAAATCACAGCATGGATATTCCCCTTACCAAGATAATTAGTGACCTCAGACTAACTTATGATGCTGATAAGGTTAGCATCATAAGTTTTGCTTGACTGAAGTGCAGCCTTTGATACAACTGATCATAATATCCTAATTCACCATCCAGAGGACTGGGTTAGCTTTACTGGTCATGTTCTTGAATAGTTCAGATCATACATCAGCAATAGGAAAGTCTTCATCAACAACCTTATCAGACAGCATAACATTCATCCCCACAGATACGCAGATGATACACAGCTATATGTTTCTGTAGAGCCAGATGATACTGAACTCTCTAGCACTGTGTTTAACTGACATTAAAAAATAGAAGACTGCAAACTTTTTATAACTTAACAAAACAAAATGGAAATCTTTTAATTTAATTCAATGTAGTTTTTCACATCACTCCTCCACCCAAATGTTTCATAATATGTTTTAATGCTTATGAAGCCCTTTGAACCTCTATATGTGATATTGGGCTATACAAATAAAATGCAGGGTACAGCTAATTAACATTTACAAATGTGTTTTGTAAGAATAATTGTGCTGTTTCACTTAGACTTTTTATGAACATAAAGTCAAAATAACTAAATATTTATATTTAATTATTTTACTTATTTATATTGATTGTACCTTTAAATACTTGTCTGCTGAGAAATCTTTGCTATGAACATATATTTTCCCTCAGTATCCAAACTGCAACTAAAACCATACTTTTTGCTTCATTTTTATGATTTAATTTATATTTAAATCATCAAGGAGTAACTTCATTTTTATATTTTTCTTTGTTGTCAATAAAGTACACAAAAACACCTAAACATATAATAAATTGGTCCTGTTAAGCAGTATCCCTGTATCCAAGTTTCATTTTTGGTCAGAAACTATTACAAATACTATTCTGAGCCAGAAAGTTGCACTGGGTATCATATATAAAAATGTACCAGTTTCACAGACTTTCACCAGCTGCAGAGAGTTCTTTTGAAGTCATGGCCAGTGTGCATGCTCAGGAATATATTGTTAAATGTGTCACCCCACTAGGCATTCAGGCACTGTATAGAGCTGCTGTTGATACACCTGCCTCTCCAGCCTCCAGTCAATATGAGTGGGATCCTGTCTCACTATCAACTGGTTTAAAATGAGCATTTACTGCTGCATTTAGTGATTCTCTTTTAGCTTGTCTGAGTTATATTTTAGTCAGGACCACCATAATCAAAAGAAGATTGTTATTGTCATCTCCAGTAATTTACATTTGTAATTTTGATATGTTTGTTTGAAACAGGTCTCTCTTGTAAATGAGACATTGAGTCTCAATGGGACTACCTGTATAAATAAAGGTTAAATAAAATAAAATAAAAATATTTAGCAGCACAAATCTGTTCTGAAGTCTCCCTGCCCTTCCATGTGCAAACAGCTGGAACGCTGGAGCTGAGGAGAGCAGTGGTAAGAGTCCTGGCCAGAGCAGATCAGGCATCAGTGACAACAATGAGAGTATGAAAGTAATTAAATCAATAAACAGCACGATGTGAGGAGATGGGGTTGAGATGGGTTGCAAAGCAGCTTGCAGGTGCACAGGAATTTTAGCCAGGTCAAAGCACCTTCAATAGTGCCCCCAATAAGATTTACCAATTGGATGCGTAGAAAGGTATCAGCTCACACATAGCTGATGTTGACTGACCCTGAGATCAGCTGATCTGATGGAATTCCAGCTGAGGTTGATTTCCGGACATGTCTAAACACTATGCTTGATTTCTTCTTCTGAACATGAAAAAGGTTCTATGAATCTATCATATCTGACAGATTCTTCTCCTGAGCCAGACATAGATTTATAGTGGGCATATTTATCAGACTCTAAACCAGACATTGTACATTTTGTCACACAACCTTTGTTCAGAGTCAACGCGTTGAGCTTGTGAGCAAGTATAAACAGAATTGGGTGTCTGAACTTGAGAAGTGACTTCATTCTCACAGAAACTACCTTCCTGAATAGTTCTTGCAGCAGGAGACATGATGCACTGACTTTTTCAACATTTACCACCTATGATCTTCCTTTAACTCTGACTGTAGCCTCTAACAGCATGTCAACTAGGTAGACTTTGTAATCTAATATTGCAAGTCTGTAAAGATGTAATGTAGTTGCGGTATGTTGTTCATCCAACTCTTTCTCCCAGTGGCTTATAAAAGGCAATAGAATATTACACTTTCAGGACTAGAAGATAATCCAATAAATTTAATGAAGGTATATTTGATAAAGTAAATTAGGAGTATAAAATAGGAGGTACATTTGGAATAATTTCTGTTGACTGAAGATACAACAGTACCTGAACATGTTATTGTATTCATTTGTATTCAGTATGAGAGTAATCCTATCAGTGACTAATGAGATAATTGCATTATTGTCTTCATAAGGGTAACATGAAATGCCATTCCCAACTGGTTGGTTACTAAGTGCTTTAATTGACAAATGTACATCTGGTGAACACTGAAACACCTCACAAAGAGGGTCCTCATCACATTTAAATATTATAAAATGTAGATAAAACACTGAAAAGTGGGAGGCTATATAACCAATTTTCTACCAGTATCAGATTTTCTAATGGCAGCATAAACATGCAGTACACCAGTGCTATGAGGAGCTCAATTTCTCCAGAGAAAGGGCGACACAGTGGGGATGGGTGCCCCATGCCACAGTAGTGCCAGATGTGTGGGGTGCGCTTTACGAGGGGGCACTCAGCACAATGTGCCACACAACGGCGAGGCACACGCCATTAATCTCCTTCCACTGGGATGCTGCTATACTTTAAGAGTCCTCCATCCCCCCTTTTCTCCACCCTTCTTTCCTCATTGCCTCCACGCTCCCGTTACTCCATCAATCCTCCCATCTGTTACGTTGTAAACCAGCAACTTTTCTATTACCCCACTCTTTTCAAAATGAAATTACAAGCTTCCATAAATGCAAAGATTCAGTCACTTCAGCATTCATTCATCCATCCATCCATGCATCCATCCATACATCCATCCATCCATACATCCATCCATCCATCCATACATCCATCCATACATCCATACATCCATCTATAATCTAATTTTGCTGCAGCCCCTCTTCTGAATCTTTCATCTTTTCCTCTTCCCCTCCTCCAGCTCTCCCACTAGTCAAATGAAGCAGTCACAGCTGCACGGCCATTTCACGGGGGGCCGCACTGATCACACCATTACGATTATTGACTACATTAAGCAAAGAAGTGGGAGGGGGCGGAGTGGTGTGGGGCGGTTGTAACATTGACCACAGTGCTGCATGATCAATATACCCTTTGAGGGAGAGAGGGAGATGAAAGCGTAAACCTAAGATTTAATGCACCAGTAGTTTAACTTTGGTATCTTAATGGGACAAATAAACAGACTGTAACAATAAGCAAAAACATCTAGAGGACTGACATGTACATACACTTGGGAAAGTAGAGGTGTGCTCTCAATTTGTACAGTCTCCTTTTTAAAAATGAGCGGTTCCTTTGAATCCAGAGGTCAGATAAACCGACTGAGCTGTAACTTTTGAGGCAAAATAAACACAAACCCCTGCTTCGCTTAAAACATGACTTCTAAAAGAATGTTTACATCTTCACTGATTAATTACTATATTCACCACACTCTGGAGTCCTTGGAGACATTGTTGGACAACTAAAGTTTTGGTTTATGTGTAGGGCGTGAAGCACTGATGTTCACTCTACACTCGTTAAAGCATTTGATCCACACCAGAATCAAGGTCATCATTAAAATTTCAAAGACTTCAAAGCAGTATAAAGCCGTAAGTACTGCGTAAATTGACCATTAAGAGAAAAAAAAAATAGTTTGGCATCTTGAAAATTCTCTTTCATCCCTTGAATCATTTTCATGTAATCAATCTATTGAGGGAAGGCTTTGTGGGGAAAAAGCTATGAAGCAAACACAACCACAGTGCGCTGGGAAGCCAAAGTAGATCAGGGATGTAAGTTTTGTTCAGTGATATATTTTCAAAGTGAATGAGTCTCAACTCTTTTTATTAAAACGTTTGGATCTATTAGTTTTTTTAGCATTATTTTTTATAGTTGTCTATATTTTGAATAAAATAACTAAATCTTAATATTGCTTAAACAAAACAAGTTAACTTAAAGGTGTGTGTTTGGGTTTGTAACTTTTGGGCACTGGTGTATTTGTGTGTCTGTGCTGACTTATCTTTGTAGCTGTTGTGTTTATGATTATGGTGCACTTTCAGGTCCCAGAACCCATTCACGAGTGCCAGGCCCTCCCAGGATCCTCCTGGAGCTTTCCCAGATGGCTTGCAGAACTCCTACCCATCTCTGGACTGGCATCGCTGCCAGGCCTGCGTTTGCTTGCAGGGCATACAGACAGGGGACTTGGCACATCATTTTCTCTCAGGACAAAGGCGCAACTTTTAGAGGTCATCTGAATGTTCTTGGACCAGCTGTAATTTTACAAACTGGGAATTTACATGCCAGTTTCAAAGATCTGGCAAGACAAGGCAGAAACTGAGTAAAATAATATTTTAAGCATTTAAAAACTTGCACTCTGTAAAATAATAAGCTTACAGTCCTATATCATTAAACATTATGAAGGCACAATCAGCGGCATCTTGAGACACTGCAGGCCACAGAAAAGAAGATGAGTTATTGTATTAGTTATTCCAGCAGTACCATTGGAATGAAGACGGAAACTATGTTCATTATATTTTGATAAAGGACAAATAATGAATCTATAGGAAAAGTTTTCCTCTAAAATAATTTTTGTTAGTAGCAGCTAAGCTGCTTTCTTTGGGATTCATGAGTCATAGTCATGATGAATAATGAGATAATTAAATTATCAAGAGTCAAAGAGAAAAAACAAAATAACTGATTTCATAAATTTGCCATAATTTGCTGGTGTACAGAACTATGAAAAGAGAGAAGTGGAAATCCCTCTTTAAGCCATACTTAACTGCAAAAAGATTCCATATGCTCAAGCATGCTAGCTGATTGCTAGATTGAGAGCTTTCATATGAATTAAGGTAAATAAGAAGTTTAAGTATCAAATCAGCAGTCAAACCTCTTTTGACACCAACGTGACATTTAGTGGTCACTTGTCTTAACAGCCATAAACCATGCTGTCTTTACTGACTTTTTTTTTAGCTGAGTTGTTTTTAACTCCAAATGTAGTGTCATGAGAAAATGGAGAGAGATGAAGATTTGCGAGATGAAGATAGGGAGCAGAATTAAATGATACGGAAATTAGAGTAGGCGTAAATGACTCTGTGAGGGTGAAGGACGGAATAAATTGGATTGGACTGATTCTGGAGCCAGTAGATAAAATCCAGCAGGGATAAAAGGGGAGTCACATAGAATAAGATGTAATAAGATGTGCATGTTTGTGTGTATATATACATGCGTCTTCTTCTTCTTTTTTCTCACTCATAATTTTGTAACATTATGAGTGAGAAAAAATAATTGGTGTTAAACAAATGAAGTGAAATGAATTGGAAAAAAAAACTGAGTTGAATGCAAATAAAATAAAATGAACTTGCAGTCTTTTGCATACACAGAGACATTCATATACCTATGCGAACACAAGAATTCCCTAACATCTTGGCATGCTGCTGATCTTGCTTTGAACTATTTTCCAGTTATTTATGTATTACTGATGCCTGTAGGGGTGGTTATAGAATTTACAAGGCAACATTGCAGGATGCTGTGACAAACTGGTGTCCAAGGTGTACCCCACCTGTCAACCTATGACAGCTGGGATAGGCTCCAGGATGGATGGATGGATGGATGGTGCAGGATGTGTTGTTGTGATAAAAAACAGTTCTTTCGTGGCAGCATGGATGCTTAGTGCTTAGCACTGCTGCTTCACAGGAAGAGGGTCTGGGTTTTATCATAGGTGTGCTTGTGCAGTTATTCAGTGGGAGCTCTAGTTTCTCCAGCCATAAAAAAAAGAAAAAAAAAAAAACATGCAACGTTAACGTGCATGTCTTGGTCTCTGTACGCTCCCAAAAAGAGATTCTAAATCTTAAGAGTTTCGCTTCCTGGTTAAATAAAAATTAAAAAAAGTCTACATGCTGCCATGTCTGTGACCCTGGCTGCCCTACTAGTTCCTCCAGCTGGAAAGACTGGGTCTTAAGCAATGTTCCAACTGCACCTGTTTCAGTCCTAAATTAAATCATATGCCTGTGTGTGTGTCCCTTTCTAGAAAAGGAACAACCAAAAAAATATGGATGGCAGAAACCACACGAAACTAATACATTGAGGGAAAAAGGACAAAAAGACACACACAAAATGAGAAAGAGAGAGCACCTCAGAGAGGTCCAGATCAAGGAAGATACTGAAAGAGCATCTAGGGACAAACTCAAAGGAAAGCCCTTAGGTGGGTGAGGGCACTGAGTTTGTGCAGGGGTTAATCCTTTTCCCCCAGAGAACCCAGAACTCATGGCCTGAGACCGAGAGATTTACTCTAACCCATGCAACCAAAGGACTGTTCAATTAAACTGCTGATAGGAAAGAGTAAAGAAAGAGAAAGTGAGTACAAGGTTTGTGGGGTGTGTTCTACAAAGTGGTGGCTGGTGGCACAGAGTTAAAGCAGCATAGGTAAAAATTTAAGCACAGCGTCTCAGCTGCTGTCATCATCAAGTGTCCTTGAAATTTTAATTTCTTCTTCTAGGTCAAATGTTGTTATAGTTTGACCCCTGGTGTACCTGCAGAGAGGGGACAAAAGCCTTCATATTTAAAGTAAGAGATGCAGTATTTTTGCTGAGTTTGTTTTCCAGCATCCAATTAACAATATTCTGTTGTAATGTTTTTATTACTTTACTTGCTTCCTGGTAACTGAGATCAGACCTAAGTTGGTTCCAAATGGATTAACTAGCTCTGGTAATGTGGTGTGTACAAATGATTGCCGAGAACAATGTGTGTGACAGAGAGTGTGAACTGTGAAAATGACACAGGCATTTCAGCCACTGTTGCTTGTCAATTGGTGGCATATCATGCTGCAGGAAATGTTTGTGTTCTTGTGTCTGTTAGAGTCAACATTTTACAAACAGTCTAATTACTCTCCTGTATATTCATTTCAAGTCTATTCAACATGCATAAAATAAATTTATACAGGTGTTTTGTTTTTTTTTATTGTAGTGCTAAAGACCTCAAGTCTACATTATGTACAGTGCCCGCCCCCCCAAAAAATGTATTATTTGGAAAATAGTGCAGCAATTTATTGAAACATGTGCAAGCATACATGGAAATACAGTATAGGGTGAAAATAGAGTTTGTGCAGTTCTAACAAGCTTGACAGTCAGTATTTGGTATGATCACCTTTATTCTTCAACACAGCCTGAACTCTCTTAGGCAGCTTTCTTGTAATTTCTTTAAGTAGTCTTCAGGAATAGTTCTCCAGGCTGCTGCCAATCAAACGCTTTCCAGATGGTATTGCACGGTGGATCAAAATCTGATGGTACTTTTTTGTTTTCATATTTCCATCAATTTTGACAAGATCCCCAACACCACTGGCTGAAATGCAGAATGGATATATTTTTGACTGCCACCCTCCCACTGAAACTATTTCTTATGAGGCTTCAGTGAACAACAGATGGATCAACTGAATGGCCAGATGCATCTCTCAGGTCCTGTGTCAGGTCTTTGCTTGATTTTTTTCCCTATTTCTTAAGGACATGACTTTCAGATACTCTTCATCTGCTGTAGAGTTTTCTTTTAGGCTTGCCACTTCTTCTTTCATCTTCTCTTGTACAGTTTCCCTCAAATTTTTAAGCACATACTGCACATGCAACAAAAGAAATCGGGACAAATTATATTTGTACTCATGGGATGAGTTGGGTGACTTTTTTATGTTTATGTTTATGATTCATAGGTCAGTGCTATGTGGCTTAACAAACAGACAAACAAAAAACATTCCTCTAAAAAATAGACTGGGCTGAAAATGAGTGAAAAAGCAGCCAATGTCCAAAGAAAAGCTTTGAAAGACTTTTAGAAAGCCTGTAGAACTATTGCTCAAGACCACTTTAAAAAAAATTACAAAAAAAGTCTGGCTGCTTGAAAGTGAAATATAAAGAAATGATGGGCAGCTCAAGACTTTTGCACAGAACTGTATATCACTTATTCTATTTACTCCTGAGTCAAAACCTTTTTATACATTTTGTACCATAGCATTTGATGTGAAGGGGAATAAAATATTTAATAAAACATAATATAGGTTGCACACCAGTGAACCACAGAATGAACCCTTGTTGAAAAGTTGGCATGAAGTCAAAGTCAGATGACCTCTGCGCCTCCTGTTAAAAGCTTCAAATTCTCTAACTTACCCCAAGGTACTGAGACCTCCAGAGCGAAACGAAAGACGTGCCTGGTGAGCTGCTTTAATTACTTCTCTCCCTCCCTTGCTGCTAATACCTTTATTTTATTAGGTCTGATCTGATTCATATGCATAGTGCAGACATAATTTTGATTTGAAATTCTTTCTTATCTACAGTTGGTGGGACTACCACTGCATGACTGCCTCCAAAATCAATTACCTTGCATGGTCTCCTAGCAAGCATTTGGTGAAGAACAGAGTGGCACAGTGTGCAGCCTCTATCACAAACTTTTAACCTTAAAGACAATGTTGTTTTCTTGCTTTGAAGGACATCTCTGATACTGGAGTGATGTAGTGTTTTATGGATGAGGAGGTTGTTGTATGACTTCAAACATCCCCTCATTTGAAAGCTGGTTAGAAGAAGTGATTGTCATGTCAGTCAGCTTGGAACAGAGACAACAAATGAATGCAAAATTTGACTTCTAAAGCTACAAGTTGCTATCCTTGCTTACTGACTCCACAAAAGAACTGCAGGGTGAAAAGCTGTCTCCTTTCCACACACACCGGCACCAACCTCTGTCTTACAGCCCAGCAGAATCTCAAAATCATATTTAAGTACATGAGGGTAACACCTGTGTTAAACAAACATCCCCAAAGATGTTTGGCTATTCATTTGCAGCAACTTCTCGTTATGGATCCATTATGGAAAGCGCCCAATGCACCGGAGTGTAATGACACAGGCGATGCTTGCTGTAAAACAGTGGCATATGGCTAAACTACACAACATTAAACATTTTGGAGACTGTGCCTCCCTGGTGCCTAAATAGCACAGCGCTTTGGCAAATAAACCATTACGCAGTGTGAATGACTTATGGACTCACATGCCAAGCTGAGCTTCATTTTACTGAGACAAACAAAGCGACACATAAAATGAGCGCAATCTGCATTATAAACTTATGCAAATATACACACATGCCACATGTGAGTAAACTTAATATAAAAATATTTTAACGATATATAATTACAGCAAATACACATGTTCATATTTACATAAACCATGTATTTATGGATGCATACAGTATATGTGAACCATCCAAAGTTTGCTGGACAAAATGGGACAGCCGAAAATATATGTATTCTCAATTGCTCATCAGCTGTGTTCCCATCTCAGGAGACTTTTCTAATTTGGAAAATCAACTGAACTTTGATGGTATTTCAACTGTAAAATTTCATTGAATCAGTGTTGAAGTCTGACATTGATTTTTAGTCACTTTTATACCCTCAGTTAATATTGAAACAATGTTGAAATGACGATTGATGATCAACAGGAGTTCAACGATGTTTCAACTGACTTTCAGCTTTAATTTAACTGACTCAACGCTGAATTCTGGCATTGATTCTTGATCACTTTTGCACCCTCAGTTAATACTGACTTTACTTAAATTTTTATTGGACAAAAGGACAAGAGTGCAATGGTAAAGTGCAAACTACCTCCATGACAGAAACAACTGCATTATGCTGCTAACACAACATCAGCTCTTTGCAAACATCTGCACAGACAGCATGCTAACAAAAAGCTAGCAAAGTGATGTGACGTTTTACGAAGTAACGCGAAAGTAATGTAATAAGTAGTGTAACAAACTACTTTCTCCAGTGAATAATTAAGTAGCATACTCAATTACTTTTAAGAAAAGTGATGAGTAATGTGTAATACATTACATGTATTACATTACATTACACTGAGTAACAACCCAACACTACCCTCTTGTATATTTCCCATCCTGTCATATGTCATTTACCTAGCATACTGCACCTCCATTGGTAGTTGCTAAGATTAGGGAGTAAGCACATGCCCAGTTTGCATTTCCAGCAGTTATTTGGCAACATTTAAAAATGATTTGGTAATTTCAGAGACATTCTATGATTACATCTCTGCTCTTCTCTTATCTTTGTACACCGCTTTATAAAGTGGTAGCCAGAGCCCTCCTCATGACTTGTTTCCCTGCAAACACTTTCTTTTTGGTCATTGCTCAAAACTTGTGGCCACTTTAAAGCGCTGCAAAATTGAAAGGTTTATATGTTCAGCCTCAGCATTTTCTTTACCATAGCAGCCTAGGAAAGCAACAATATAACACCAGCAGCATGCACTTGATGGAGCCATTTTACACTCAGATAATTTATTTTTCAGTCCAGTGAGAACAAATTGCCTTTGGCTTCATATTTCATTACAACTACTTAACAATGCGGTCCATGCCAGTGCATTCTGAGTGCCACAGTCTGACAAAAAAAGGACTATAGCATCTTCAAAACACAAAGGAGCATCCCTGAGCCCCCATCAGTATTTACATGTAACTGTAGTATTAACACAAGTCTGATTGCTGCACCTGAAGCCTAAAATGTGACATCGGGCTTCTGAAGGTACACATAAACATACGAGTGTGGTGACACAAAGACATGGAGACTGCGGGTAATCGTCAACTTGTGGCCTCACAGCCTGCATCTGCCTCTGCATCTACCTCTCTGTGCCAGGCATGTAAACTGCCTCAGTCATGCAGTTGTAGCCATTTCGGTGTGATTGATGTGAGTGCTTAGCTGGGCAACAGAGGTCACACTGCCTGGGAGATTGTTGTAGCCCTACCTGCTCCTCTTTATTTTTTTTTAACTTCTCTTTTCTGTTTTTCTCTCTCTCTCTCCCTTGCTCTCTCTCTCCCCACCTGGAGTGTCATGAACCCTCTCCACACTCCACCACCTAATTATATCCTGGACGTGTAAATGTATTCATATTCATGAAGGCACAGATGCTAAATTAACTGTGGCAGGGACACGTCGCACTGTGCCGACTGCACAATCTGCTTCCTCCACTTACAGAAAGGAGGGAGGGAGGAAAGGGGTGTTGTAGCTAAAGGGAAGAGAACATTGAGGAGGAGAGAGAGAGTTAAACAAAGAAGAGAAGAAGAGGAGAAGAAACATATTTAAGAAAACAGCAGGTAGAGAAGGGGGTATGGGGCTGTGTGTCCAGAGAATAACTGAGAAGTAAATAGAAGAAGAAAACAGCCATAGTTAGCTGTAGCAGCATCAGGAGGTAGCAGCCATGGCTGTGGCTCAGCAAAGTCATTTATTAAACCTCAGCAGTCACCATTGCTGATCCTTTTGAATGCCCCCGCCAGGCCGCTGCCATCCTGGAGTGAGCGCACTCAGGTGGTCACATGGGCCTTGGTGGCGATAAGTGACAAATCAAAAAGCCAGAGTGCATAAAAACTTGGAGCTGGCGGCGGCAGAACAGCGCGTGGGGAACTCAGGGGCAGATGGAAGGAGGTGCAGCGGTGCGCAGCGAACAGATGGCCGCTCCAAACTTGATATATAAAATTAATAACGTTTCTCAAATAGAATTCAGAAACAGGAATACATTACCTGAATTTTAATAACTGATTTTTTCTCTCTCTCTCTCTCTCTCTTTTTTTTTTTGAAGAGTGGGGGTAGAGAGAAGCATTTGCATGTCAATGAGATATGTGGGGGTAAACAAATAAGTAATGTGTCCAGTCCTAATGGTTGTTTTTCTTCTCCTCCTATGGAAAAGCAGGTAAATAATGGCACTTGTATTGTTAAGAAAAATTAGTCCAATGGTCATATAAATCTGGTATTATTCACAGAGCTCAAATGTTTTCATATACTAAAATGTTACCTTACATTGCTTTTTTATTGAATTTCAGAAGATTTAATAAAATAAAATAAAATAAATTCATATGAAAATGTTAAAAAGGGTTTGAACCTTTCAATACTCTTTTCTCTGTTGCTAAAACGGCTGAAAAAATGTCTCAAACCTAGACTTGCTAAAACTTCTAGTTGAAGTCTTTCATTCGATGCAGAAAACAAGTTTTTGTGAGAGTTTTGGCTCCTTTAACAAAGAGTGTTAGTCACTGTCGCTCCTATTTGCTCCTACCAAAAACAGAGCCATGCATATTCAGAGACCTCTAGTATTGTGAATTATGCTATTCTGACATAGTGGTTGTTCAAGGGCAGAGTCTATTCAGTTACATATAATAGGTTTTTCTCTTAAAATGCTGAGCTCACTAAGACTGATGAAAGAAAAACTGCAGTGATATTAAATCATCCAGTAAAGTCACCTTAAACCAGCTTGCAAAAACTATTAAAACAAAGCATTTTTTTTTGTTTTCAATACATGAATGGAAGTGACTGAATAGAACTTGAAGATTTACATTTTCTACCTGTCATTGATTTATTCTTTATAAACCAGTTCTGGTTGTTGTTTCTTTGAGGTCATTCAGGATAGGTAGGCAAGCCTTTTAAGCCTTTTGAGACTGGTAGCTACAGCAATAGCAATACTCTCTCCTCTACTGCCCACATCAGTAATGTCTCACATTCAGCCTATTTCCACCTACGTAACATTTCTAGACTACACCCTTTTCTTTCTCAACACAGCACACAAGTCCTGGTTCATGCCCTGGCTACCTTTCATTTGGATTATTGTAATGAAATTCTCTCTGGTCTCCCAAAACAACTCCTTAATTGGCTCCAAAATGGCACAGGACTCTGCAGAAGTCTATTGACCATATAACACCTATTTTGATCCAGCTTCATTGGCTCCCCAGTCCTCAACATATCCAATACAAGATTTTGCTTCTCACTTTCAAAGCTCTCAATGACTTGGCACCCCCCGTATCTTTCAGACCTCCTTCATCCTTACACTCCTTCCCGCGTCCCTCGTTCAGCTTCAGCTACTCTTCTGACTGCTCCTCACTTCAGACTTAACACCATGTGTGCCCAAACCTTTAGCTGTGCTGCACCTTGTCTTTGGAACTTCTTACCATTTCACCATCGTCATTAACACAATTGAAATTGGAGCTCAAAACCCATCTGTTTTCATCAGCATATCAGCTATAACCATCTCATTTTATGTGTTTTACATTCATATTATTGCTGTATTTTAAATCTCTTTTAATGTTGTTCTTGTTGTAAATTTTGTGTTGTAAGGTGACCTTGAGTGCTTTGAAAGGTGTCAACAAATAAAATGTATTATTATTATTATTACAGCAAATATTTGTAGTGAAAAATAACCAAAACTGTGAGAAAAATTACCCGTCTGTTTAAGACAAGCCTAATAGAAAAAGTCATTCCTAATTTTTCCTTGCTTCTTTAATTTACTTTTTCATTCAGTGGGAATATGGCATAACAGTAATTGTAGATCATAAAAATATTGACACTATGAATTATACAGTGCATTTTTCAGGTTTAGGAAGTAGTGCATATTGTGCCATGTACTGTACAACAAATTTGTATCGCTTGGCAAATGTCCAAAGACTTTTTATTCCCAGTACATTTCATTTTCCATTACATACAACCATCAAGTTAAAGGAGCAGTTTTTAAAGGAACAATAATATTATAATGCAATTTTTAGACAGTAAGATGAGCTGATCTATGCTACGATCTTGCTTTCTTTTGTAAATATGAAACTCCAGCCAGCTGCTTGTTACTGTAGCTCGTATCCTCTTTCAATTTTTGGACAGGATTTAGAGATGTAGTCATATTTCAAGATGAATAGATGAAGTAGTACACACACAAGGGAGCAGGACTCTGAACTTTTGTGCTAGCAGAAGTAGCTGCTTTAAGCATCTCATGTCTTCTTATTTCTAACTATTAGCCTAACAACTGAGCCAGGATTCCACAACTCAGTAATGCCAGGGTAAGACTTCAGAGCTTTGCAAATCGCTAACGTTTCAGCTCTTTGAAAGCGACTGGGCAGAGCGGTAAGAGCAAATAATTGGTGGCAAGTTAAGAAAAATTACTTTTTAAATGTTTGCTAGCAGACTTGTGTATTTTCTTAGCCTCAAAATGAGGCTGTGTGTCCAGGGAATTGTGGTACCCACGTGCAGCATTTGTTGGAGACTGTATAGGTTTAATAACACATTTATGACTAAATCAGCTCCCTTCCTCTCTCTGCTAAACCCCCCCTAGAATTCAAGCAGGAAGCTGTGGCTCAAGGATAAAAAATGAACAGCATATGGTTGGAGCTGCATCAGTCTGCCTCATCTCCACCGTACCAGTGAGCTGCATTAATGAAGTGAAGTTTTTTTGTTTTGTTTTTTTTCCTCGCATGTGATGGCAGAGATGATTTAAACAAACACAAGACAAATGGTTCTGATAGCTGGACACATACGAGGTTTGTGCAGCACAGTTGTCACTTTACAAGCTGTGACTCTCATTAACTAGTTTTACCATATTGTAAATTTGTGATACTTGTCTGCATCATTAATCAACACATTTTCAAAAAGCACATCAGGATCCTTCAGTTTTCTTCCTTTTGTAACAGGATTGTATTTTAGGGTGTTTTTGAGAGGAAATCAGCAATGTTGATGCAAGAACTTTGACAAAGTGCTGAAACTGATGAATATGCAGCACAAAGCTGGTGACAGTGATACTGTACCCCTGCAATATGTAGTGGGAGTGGTAGCATGAGAAACTTGGAACTGGTTCAGGCACACAGTCTGTTCACCTTCACGGGCAGAATGACAGATGGCCCGGGTAGCTTTCTGCAGTAGAGCATAGCTGAGCAAAGCTACCACGTCATGAAGAAGAAGTTTACATGAGTGGGAGTTCTGACAAGCCCCGATCTACAGCAATCTGTGCTTGCACTGAAGTTTACATCTGTGCGCATATTCACACACAGCAATTCAGTAAAATCTCAATGAAAACAGTTTGTTTTCCTTCCCGAAGCCAAGCTAACACAAAATCATTTACCGGGTGCAGCATCATTAACTGTGGTTATGGGGCAAGTCAGGAGCTTCAAGGTACATCTCAATCCATGGGGGTATGTGATTCCTCCAAAAACAGAAGGTAGAAGTTGGCGAGGAATTGTGCACATGGAGAGTGTTACTTACTGGTTATTGTGGTGGTCATACTGTGTCCCGTATGGCAGTGTATAAACGAACAGCATGCAAACACCTTCTGTCCAAACATCTGCGACAGGCACATTTTTAGGCTGCCTTCCAAAAACTAAAAAAAGACGGAGGCAAAAGGAAGAAAAAAAAAACTCTGCTTGGCTAAACTGTCCTGCTCTCATTCTGCTGTCTTATTACTTTTGTTGGTCTATTTTTTTCCCCTCTGTCATTTAATCTTTTCTGCCATTCCTGAAAGAGACATAATGCAGCTTTTCATTTACTTGTGTTTTGCAGAAGGAACACCCATCTGGGTAGTCTTGACTTTGCATCATGTCACTGGAAAAACAGAAAGACTTTGAAAAACAAGTTCAGAAACACAAAATCTCCCTTTTCCCTCAGTGAATACAATTAATTTACCAGAAGAATATGCCATCTCATAAAACTGCAATTACAAGTTAAACCACTCTGAAAACCAAATTTAATTCTAAGTTAAATGTGTTGGGCATTGTTCACACTCAAACCTCACAGTATATACATCAATGTTTTGTAACTTTAGTTCACAACTGATTTATGCTGCAGTACAAGCAGTCTCTGTGATGAATCATTCTGGGTCTCTGTAAGAACCTTTAGGTTGTTGTTCAGATGATTTAGTTTTAACTGTGGAGTGCACTGTAACTTCCATGCACATGCATGTCATTGTAACAACAATGAATCAAAGACGTAAGAATAAAAGTAAAAGTAAATATGTGGGGGAAAATTCTGAACATCCACATTTTAAAAGAGTATGCTTTTTCTATTTAGAGATTTTGAACAACTGTTATGGTGTTTTTGCCTTACAAGCCCATGATCAATATGACACTGCATGCAATAGTAAACACTTTGTATGGTCAGTGGTAGTAGGTGCTGCAGATAAAAAAAAGAAAAAAGTATGGGATATTGTAAGATTATATTCATTACTTTTGAGGTGCTGTAATTGGAGGGCTACTTTTCAGTTTTGACAATTTGCCATCAGTACTACAGGATCATAAGTGAAACACAGCTAAACAGGTGCTTGTCCCATCTTTTGTATAATATGTGACAGGCATGCACTGGCACTGTGGTAAAATACCATGATTGAGACTAAAGTCTAGTGGTAAACTGCACCATGAGATCAAATAACCTCTTACTCTCTGAATGGAAATGAAAGACATCTTACATTCTGTAAGCACATCTTTCCAAATACAATCTCTGTCTGTGTATTTGTTTCTTTGACTTCAAACTCCTTCTAGACTATCAGGAGCTGAGCAACAAAATTTGACACACAGGTACATCTTAGGCTTCTGAAGGTTCTTACCTATATGAGATATTATGACATCATCATATTGCATAGCAACCACTTAGAAATGGGCTAAAATAACACATTTTGGGCGTTTATGCACCCAAAACACTATATGAAACCATCCTGTTGTTTTATTTTCACATCTTATTTATATCCACAAATGTTGAATTATGCATGCCTAGAAACACCCTAGCAATGGGCTAAAATGGCCTATTTTTAGCATATAAACACAATCCCCTAGTTTTTTTACTTTCTCAATGTGATTACATATATATAAATATATATACACCACCGGTCAAAAGTTTTAGAACACCCCAATTTTTCCAGTTTTTTATTGAAAATTATGCAGTTTAATGTCTCATTGCACTCTGAAATGAAAGCATAGTACAAATAAGCAACTGGAGTTAAAAAAGAAATCATGGAATCAATTTATAGACCAAAATGTATTCTAAACTTTTGACTCATCAAAGTAGCCACATTTGGCAGATATAACAGCTGAACACACTCGTGGCATTCTTTCTACAATAGAAATCAAATATTCTTCAGAAAGTTCTTCCCATATCTGTTGCAGAAGTTCCCATAAATGCGTGGCACTTGTAGGTTGCTTTGCTTTCACTCTTCTTTCCAGTTCATCCCAAACCAGCTCGATGGGGTTTAAGTCTGGAGACTGTGCTGGCCACTCCATGTTTTCAAGCTTACCAG
>VUQS01048526.1:0-25271 GCA_015108495.1 Heterochromis multidens | reverse complement strand
CTGGAGGCATTTTGCCAAGAAGAATGGGCAGCTTTACCATCTGAGAAAATAAAGTGCCTCATCCACAACTACCACAAAAAACTTCAAGCTGTCATTGATGTTAAAGGAGGCAATACACAGTATTAAGAACTAGGGTATGTAAACTTTTGATCAGGGTCATTTGGATAGTTTCTGTTGTCATGATTTAAAAAGGGGAAACACAATTGTTTGATAATAAATGGCTTCACCCAACCACTAACCATGAGTGAAAGAAAAGCTTTTGTATTATCATTCCTATTCTCTGAAAAATAGCCAAAAAAAATCACAAATTCTGCCAGGATATGTAAACTTATGAGCACAACTGTAAAATCTCATCTCTGAGTAAGTATATCAGTGTGTGTATTAGACTAGCAGTAGTTAGGGTCAGCATGTGGTAGAGCTGGAAATAATTGATAGAATGGTAAATGGGTTTTGCTGTTTTCAGAGCACAAACTGATGGTGAGCTGCTAATCTAACACAAAAGAATTATAGGAGAAAAATATTTCAGCAGGGGCTCATGTTCCTGCTGAATTTAATCCTTAAGCTCAGTGGGATTTAGACCATAGGAAATATTCAAGTGTCAGGAAAGAAATGTGGAGCACTTCAAAAGTCGATACCAAATACTATATTTTTCTTTAGTGATACATGAATAATAATTACACTGAACTATAACTTGAAGATTAACCTTCAAGATTTGATCTTTTTACATAATCATGTTTTTTTTTCTCTTCAGTTATTCCTCCACAAACTGTGATGCAGTTGCTTCAGGATCATGATTTAACTGCAAAATGATAAAGGCGTGTTGCTTTTATATACGAATATAACCAAAATACATCCAGTTGGCGACCCAGCCACCGGCCAATGTACTCCTAGTCCCGGTCCCAAGATAAATTGGGAGTGCTGCATCAGGAAGGGCATCTGGCGTAAAATCTTTGCCAAATCAAACATGCGGATCATCAAAAATGAGATTTCCATACCAGGTGGGTCAGAGTGTGGGTTAACAACAACCATCTCCGGTGCTGTTGGCCAACAGGGAGCCAGTGGAAACTGTGCCACTGTTGGCCAAAGACAATGGAAGAGGAAAAGGGGAGGTGTGTTCAGCAGCAGTGGGAGAGAAGGAAAGGCAGGAGAGTGAGGTGAGAGCAGGGACTTTAAATGTAGGGACTATGACTGGATCACAGGGGTGCTGCTAGAATAGAATAGAATAGAATAGCCCTTTATTTATATTGTACAAGTACAACAAAATTGTGGGTTGTACTTGTACAATGACAATAAAGTATCTTGAAACATTGGGGACTTTGCCCAGCCCTAACATCTTTTGGATTTTCACTCAATAACAGCACTTTTTTAAAGTTATTTACTATATTTTATAGTAAAATTTAATATAAAATGTCAAACATTATTCACTACCTAAAGGTTGAAGTCACAGAATGATACTGAAATAAACAATCAGTGCAATTTGAGTTCTTCTTGTTTGTTACTATTTTTTATTTTAAGCAGCAGGAATAAAACCTTAAGAAAAACAAATTTAAATGTTGATCAAGTATTCATTTCCGAGACAGTATGGTGGCAATACTTAGTTCAGTTTTAAACTTTACTGGCCCAGGTCTCATAACTTGTGCCATAATGACTCCTTTTAAACTGAGTGCCCTCTTGCTAGTCTTTTTGATGCTCACCCCTTCCTCACTATTCCTGCTCTTCTGGTGTCTCACCAATCTGCTGTACTCTTAACCTCCTCTGCTCTCTCCTCCTGTTCTCTCTCCTGTCCTGGTTATAAGAACAATGCAATCAGCATGTGCCAATCAAACTCCATCCAAATCTCTAGTTTTTGATGTGATTATTAGGTATTTAAGACATTTTATGTATCAACTTATTTTATACAATGACTCAACCAATTAGTCAACATATATCAAATTGCAGAATATAATAACCTGAGATCTTTTACTGGAGATCATGAGAGTTGCAAAGTGTCCCCCTGTAACCATGGTTACTCACCATCACACATCCCCGTGTACACCATTTTAGAGGAGAAAAGGAGAGCGACCGTCCTGCAGCCTGACATCACTGAGCAGCTGCATGATTTCATGTTAACGTCACAGATCTGTGATTATTTCTTGCTGTCCCCCTGATGTTCTTGATAACTTCGTTATGAGTGATGAATTTGTTTATCGATTAATGGACGTGTGAAGAAGTGTGTGAATCTGTGGCTCAGTGTGTCCGAGATGGCAGCACTAACCTGTAACAGTTAACACTTTAGAAGCACTGAGAGCCTCTGATTCACCAATCTGAGTCTGTATCTGAGGCAGTGATCATCTCATGCCCTGTGTCTGCTGCAGCAGCAGCAACACGAGGCAGCTCCTTCTCCGCCTCCTCTCCCTCACCTGTCCCTTCCTCATTTGCTTTTAAAAAAGACTTCTTATACCCACTGTTGAAGTGTTTTAGCTAACTAATCCCCACCAGATCAGCACAGCTGCTGGAGTTAAGTGCATTGTTGAATCCAGTGGAAATGTCAGACCAATCAACACAGGCGCTGATGTTAGGTTGGACCTGCCAGAGGGAAGCTCTACTCTGATTGGTTCTTACAATTAGGGTATTGTGGTCAGACAGAGACAAGAGTGTTTCAGATGTGACTTCGCCCGTGATAACCGATGATAAACAGATGCCCGAATACACCTGTCCTTTAATACACAATTCTTTTATGAAGTCTGGGGCTATTCAAAAAACATCCGGGGCTCGAGCCCCGGACACCCAGGGCTAACGATGCACCTGCTGAATCATGAGCTTGAAGTTGGAAATCGAAGTGGTGATGTTGAATGTTGTCAGTGCGTGTGCCCCACAGGTTGGATGTCAGAAGAGAGAGAGAGGAATTCTAGAGTAAGTTGGATGAAGTGGTAAAGTGTTCCCAGGTGGGAGAGAGTGATGACTGGCACAAACTTCAGTGAACATGTAGGTGAAGGGAACAGGTGTGATGAGGCAGTGTTAGATAGGTATGGTGTTAAGGAGAGAAATGCAGAAAGGCAGATGGTAGTGGATTTTGCGAAAACAATGGAAAGGAGGGTACTTTAAGAAGAGGGAGGAGCATAAGATGACACATAAGAGTGGAGAAAGGTGCACACAGGTGGACTACATCTTATGCAGAAGGTGCAGTCTGAAAGAGATGGGAGACTGTAAGGTCGTGTCAGGGGAAAATGTAGCTAGGCAAAATAGCTATTGATCCCACAAGAGAAATTATTGTGTTACAGCAGCAGGATAAAGAATAAAAAATAGTACAGTTTATAATAAATAAAAAACATAGTTAAAGTAAAAGTTCCACAGGCACATAATGAGGGCCTTATACTGTAAGAGAGTGCACAAATTTTATATATAGTGATTAAAAAAAGCAAAGAAATAAAAAGGTTAAAGAAGAGTAAAAAGTAACACTGAGATTGTGCAAGAGTAGTCCAAATTGCATTAATAAATAATTTGACACTATAAATCTTAGAAACAGCTGCAATAAGGTAAAATACAGAAATATGTGTGTGGAATCTTATGCCTAACAAATCTGTTCACCAGTCACAGAAAGAAGATTTATTGTATAGTTTTACAAAGAACGGCAGGAATGATTTCCTGAAGCCTTCTTTATGGCATTGGGGTTGAATAACTCTGAAGGAGAATGAGCTCTGCTGCCTCAGTAGTGTGGAGTGGGTGAAATGGATTGTCCATGAAGGAGAGCAGTTTGTTCAGTGACCATCTGTTCATCACTGACTCAATCACCTCCAAATTCTGGCCAGTGGTGGTTCCAACCTTGTGAATCGGTTTGCTGATCCTGCTGGCATCTATGGCACTGATGCTCCCACACAAACACACACACATAGCAGACAAGAGCAAAGTAAATGGCAAGATCTCCAACATCTTGCTGTACACATTAAAAGATCTGAGCTTTCTCAGAAAGTAGAGTCTGCTCATCCCCTTCTTGTACACAGCATCACTGTTGGCCCTCCAGTCCAGTCTGCCCTTCAGGTGAACACCCAAGTACCTGTAGCTGTCCACTGTTTCCACCTCCTCACCCATTGTGATAATGGGCCTAGTCGCAGTTTTTTCCTCCAGAAGTCAACCACCATCTCTTTTGTCTTGCTGACATTCAGAAGGAGTTGATTTCTGCTGGACCACTCCACAAAGCTCCTCACCAGCTCCCAGGTCATACACCCAGCCACTGCAGGGTCATCAGAGAACTTCTGCAGGTGGCATGTTTCATTGTTATACGGGAAATCTGAGGTGTACAGCATAAACCGGAATGGAGATAGGACCGTCCCCTGTTGTGCCCCATTATTACTAACCACCACATCAGGCAGGGTGCTCCCCAGCCATACAAACTTACACCTCTCTGACAATCAGCAGTCCAGGAGACAGTAGAAGTGGTGACACCCATCCTGAGCAGTTTCTCACTCAGCAGAAGTGGTTGGATGGTATTAAGGCACTGGAAAAATGAAAAAAACCTGATTTTCACAATGCCTAGTACCATCCGGGTGAGAGTAAGCATGCCACAGTAGACCCCACAAGAGGCTGGTAAACAAACTGAAGAGGGTCAAGAGCATGCTTCACCTGCAAGATAAGTTGGACAAGAAACAGTCTCTCCAGCCCCTTCATGACATGTGACATCAAGGCAACTGCTCTGAAGTTGTTAATGCCAGAAGGGGTGGCTTTCTTTGGGACTGGCACTAAACATGATGTGCCTATGTCTTCCATAGCACTGGTACCTTTTTCTGCAGCAGACGCAAGTTGAAGAAAAACCAGATTCTCACAATGCCACTATTACCATTATGCCAGACAGCTGGGCAGAACAGGACTTCAGGAAAAACAAACAAACTGCACCTGGAAGAGAAAAAAATATAAAGGCACAGATACACAAAAGGCACAGATACACAAATCTACAATCTTGTTGTGTGTGTGTGTGTGTGTGTGTGTGTGTGTGTGTGTGTATGTGTGTGTGTCTTTGTCACGAAATGTACTTGATCGTGAGGGTGAGAAGCCGTAATAACACCCCCCAGAAGCCAGAGGCAGACAGAGAAAGATCCAGGAGATCAGGGCAATCCACAGCCCCCAAGAGTACTGAAGACCCGAGGCCACATATCCCGATGACAACCGCGCACCCTCCCCAGCAGGAGAAGGAGAGGAGCCCCAGATTGAGCACCGACGGCCCTAGGCCGAGAGTCCCAGAGAACCAGAGTCAACGGGCAACCGACCCTGCCAGAGGCCAGCCACCCCAGCACGAGCCGAGGAACAGAACCCAGCGCTGCAGGAACGCAAGAACCACCCGACACCCAGCAGAGCCACCCCCACACCGAACAGGCCCGAGCCACCCCGGACCACCCCGGACCACCACCCCCAAGGGAGCGGGCCGTCAGCCATGCCAGAATATCCAGCCGCACACCCCAGGATCAACCAGCACCCGCATCCCAGGGAGGGGCAGTAACGTCCAGCGAGGAGCGGTAGGGAGGGGCAACTCCCCACCCTCCGTGACCATGTCCCAAAGGGGCAGAGGCTCAGCAAGCCCCAGACCCAGACCCAGCCATGTGCACACACCGCGCACACACACAGACCATTCTCTCCCTCACTCAAGCATACCCACCCACTAATGACACAAAGACACACAGACCCCCCTCTGAAGCGCGGGCGAGCAAACCCCGCCACCCCGGACCAGCAGCGAGCCCGGGACGCAGCCAGACCGGCCCCCGAACCACCGGTGGGCCCTTGCCTCGGGTAGGGTGTATGGAACAGGGGTGTGGGAAGACCCGCCTACTCCCCACCCCCCACCCCACCCTCAGTGTTGAGAGTGATATGTTGAGTGTGTGTGTGTGTGTGTGCGCGCGAGGTGTGGAGGATGAGTATGACTGTATGAAAACTATGATGCTATTAAAATTTGGGGGCAGATAGCAGACGAGGAGTGAATGGGGCCACTTCAGCAGCTCCACCCTCCAACCTCTGGGTAATACACCTGCCCCCCAAGGTCCTAAATGTCTAGGGTGTAAATAAAATTGAGGGGCAGATAACAGTGAAGGAGTGAATGGGGCCACTTCAGCAGCCCCACCCTCCAGCCTCTGGGTAATACACCTGCCCCCCAAGGCCCTATGTGTATGGTATATGAAACATTATTAATTTTTCAAAAAGTAAAAACAGTAGTATATCTGACCCTGTCCTACCTTTTTTAAACTTGTTGCTGGCATTAAATTTGGAATGAGAATATATATTTAAAACGAGAAAAAACTTCAGTTTCAACATTTGATATGTTGCATTTGTAATATTACACCTACATGTACAAATATTAATACATGTAGGTGTTATGCCATGCCTAGTGTGAAAGAATTGCAAATCACTGTATTTTGTATCATTTGTATCTCAAACAATATATCAACTGTTTTGGAAACAGTATTATAGAATTTGTGGTTTATTTGCAGATAGTATGTTAAAAAAAGAATTCTTCCTTTGAAGTTGTAACAGTACTTTTACTTGAGTTCAGTGTTTGACTACTTACTACTTGTGCTTAGTGAGAGTATGACAAAAACAGCAGTTTTCACACAATGAGAAAAAGATAGAACAGAAAAAGCAGAGCAGAAAATTTTTTTTTTTTTTTAGGCATTTTCTTATCACTTTAAACACAGGGTAATATACTTACACATATCTGAGCAATTCTGTTTAATCTAGTCCAAAGCATGCTTCACATTTGTTAATGCGTGAGTTTAACTTTTCTTTCTTTGTCAGATAGAGATGTCGTCAGTCTGATTTACCTTGATGTCTAATGACAAGGATGGAGAACTCTCTGATTTCTTCTAGTTGGGAGATACCCATTTCTTTACACAACTCGATTACCACATCTTCAACTATCTACAGAAAGCAAAGAAATAACATCATGAAATATTAATATTAAATAATAGACAGTTTTATTCATGGATAAATAAATATGTATAAATAAATCTTACACTAAAGCTATGTATCTTGATGGGAAACTCCACTCCTCCTGGCAAGTGGATAGGGATACGTCGAGAAGTTTTGCCAGCCTGAAGAAAATGAAAACACACTAAAAATGAGATCAGCTGCAAACGCATAGAGTGAATGAACAGAAGAGGAAGTATCCACCAAAACATTCAATTTAATTAAATTCAGTTCATTTAAGGCATTTATATAGTTAGGTAAAGACCCAATAATATTAAAGGAACAGGAAGAGACCTCTGGCAGAACCAGAGGTCTGGATCAAGGAGGGATAGTCATCTACTGTCACTGGTTGGGGAGTGAGGGGAAAGACAAGACAGAAAAAAAGAACAGAGTGACCACAAACAACAAATGGAACAAAACACATAGAGAGAGTAGGCAAAAGTTAATGACATGCAATAGTGGAGTATAAACACAGAGTGAAAAGAGGGCAGTGGCTCAGTGCATCATGGAAAGTCCTAGAGCAGTCTGAGTCTATAGCAGTATAAGTACTGGATGGTTCAGAGTTACCTGATCTAGGTCTAAGTAAAAGCGTTATCAAAAGGAAAGCCTAATCTTAAAACCAGAGAGGGTGTTTGTCTAACAAATCCAAACTGGGAGCTGGTTTCACAGGATAAGGCCCTAATAGCTAAAGGCTCCACGTCCTATTCTAATTTTAGAAACTCTAAGAACCACAAGTAAACCTACATTCTGAGAGCAAAGTGTTCTGTAGGGATATTATGGTAATATGAAGTATTTATGATATGATGAAGCCTGATCATTCAGAACTTTGTATGTAAAAAGAAAGATTTTATAATGTGGTTATGATCGTTTGAGTGGGTAAGTCAACTTGCCAGAATTGCTTCCATCTCAACATGCGAGGGGATGTTGCGGCGACCACCAAAACGGAGAGAGCGCTGGAGGTTATGCTGACACAAAGACGCCAACTCTAAGGAGGAGATGGTATCACTGACAAAGCTATTGAAACATTAAACTGACATTTAAATTTTTTTCTGTATCAGAACAACTTCCTCTACCTTGGTATGGGTGCTCATAATCCTGAGAGATGTCACGTAGGTGGTGTTTGATATAAGGCTGCAGTGTACCAGAGCAAGGGAAAAAGCCAGTCACCATGCTGAGCAGCCGCCAGCCTAAGGTACAGCTAGATCTGCAGATACAAGATCAGATAATAATTGCAAAAGGTAGCAGTATTTTCCTTGGATTAACATCTGAAGCTTTTTTTTGTAAATAGTGCACTGTAAATATTGAGCACTTAGTAGTAGTTAGTGGAAGCGATTAGCCCTTTTTGTTGATTATATAAAAAAAAGACATGGCACTCAAAGAATTCTGAATAGAAATCTGTGAGAGATTTTTAAACACTGAAGATGGCTACTGACGCTGTAGAGCCAATCAAGAGCTAAAAAGGGAATATTCATTCAGGTTACAATTGTGCAAATCATGTTACATAGTAGAGGTCCATGACAGTTTCAGCTATGTGTTGGTTACAGTATCTCTCTACTCCTTATCATAGTAAAAGATGTAGGTATGTGTACTTATTGTTTTCCTTGGCTTACTGTATCCATAAGGTGAATTACCATGGCATTTCACCTCTATAAATTCAGTGCTGTAGTGGGATGACCCTGAGACACTGCAGTTTCAGCATTTTAGATAGAGGCGTAATGCAACCATAGTGTGAAAATGTGGGGAAGGTTAAACCTTTTTACACCCTTCAAGACGGTCTCAAGCTATAGAGACTTCCTTAAGTCTTTATCTTTCTATGATGAGCACTAATAGAAAATGTAGATTGCTAAAAGCTTTATTCCTTGCTTTTTTCCCAGTTGCCTGCAAAATTAATTAATTAATAAGTAATTTTATCATTGCATAATCCTGAAAACAGCAATATTATCCCAAAAAATTCTAAGCCTTTTACTCTGTAATCCTGCTTTACCATTTGAATATCTTTTGTTATTTATACTACTTATGGAAGAATAAGGGACAAATTTGTCCTATAAAGCATAAAAATACATCTAAGAAACACAATGTAACAGAATACACAGCTGTAATAGCAGTCAGATATGAGTTTATTGACTGGGCAGTTTTTTTTTCCTTTACTAAAAAGTTACTTAACAAACTAATGAAGGTACAGAATGAAAAGCAAAAAAACAATAAACTGCACCTCTCAACTGCAAGTAAACCAAAAATTATAAGTAAATTTTCATAAAAAAGTTAAAAAAAAACTAAACACTGCATGGTTTGCAACAATTACTGTAGCTGCAGTTTAGCTTGTGACACAGCCATCACTTATCTCTTTCCTAATTTGTCTTATGGCTGTCATAATTTAATCCAATTTAGAATTCATATCATTAATTGCTGCCATTATGGTGTCCTCCTCTGCCTCTTTGACTACTCCTCGGGGACGATTTGTTTCTCATATTGGTTAATGCTAAGTCAGTTTGATTCAAATGCTTTGTTGTTTATTTTGCCATAGGCTGCCATCAAGACAAGCTGTTTGCTTCTAAATATTTTTGCTAAACTTGGTGTTTCAGTGGTAATTATCAGAAGCCATATAAGATCAATGCATGTATTACAAGGAGGCCCTAATGACAAGTCCCAAAGTTCTCACTTGTTGGTATCTTGGAGGAAGAGCTTTATATAATTCACATTTTGGATTGTTAATGACTCGTAATGAAAACATCCAATCTTAGTTACATTTCATTTTGCTAATAACGTACTAATGTTGTAGTTGAAGCTTTGTAGAACTTGTTAAAGTCTCTTGACCTCTACCCTTCAGGTCAAATTTTGTCAAAATCTGATTCTGTTCTACAGTTAGCACTGCCATCCTATAACTCACAATCAACAGTTTAAAAATGTCTTGTTTAATTAACTTAACTTATAACACGGTTTTATAAAATACTAGAAGTGGTAGATGTAATGTAATATAAGCTCAGTATGTATAATGCTATATAGACCCGAGAGGAGTACGTAAAAGATGATTTCTGGGTTACACAGCACATAATAACTTCCTAGAGTTATTGCAGTTTAAAAGATACATAGAAATTAATGTAACAAAACAATTTTATATTTTTTTTCTTCAAGTAAATTGACTGCATTGTATGAGCTTATTAGTAAATGGAGATCATAATATAAAACAATTATTAAAGCTTATCAGTTGTGGGTGCAAGTAAAGCAAAAGACATGATCATTGAAAGTCATGGTAAGTCTTTAAATTCCAGAACACACAATTTCACTTTTTAAGTAAAACAGAAAATGGCACCATCCACCGCAAACTGGTGGAATAAAGCACAATATTACATGCCAGCTTAGTTAATATGCACTTTGTAAAAAAAAAACCCCATCTCTTTAGGAACCAAAATTAGTGCAATCACAGTTTACAGCTTTTAAATAGACTGAAAAACTAGTTCATGCATTTATTACTTCTAGGCTGGACTATTGTAATTTGTTATTATCAGGCTGTCCTAAAAACTCCCTGAAAAACCTTCAGTTGATCCAAAAAGCTGCAGCAAGAGTACTGACAGGGACTAGAAAGAGAGAGCATATTTCTCCCATATTGGCTTCTCTTCATTGGCTCCCTGTTAAATCCAGAATTAAATTTAAAATCCTTCTCCTTACATACAAGGTCTTGAATAATCAGGCCCCATCTTATCTTAAAGACCTCATAGTACCATATCACCCCAATAGAGCACTTCGCTCTCAGACTGCTGGCTTACTTGTGGTTCCTAGGATATTTAAAAGTAGAATGGGAGGCAGAGCCTTCAGCTTTCAGGCCCCTCTTCTGTGGAACCAGCTCCCAGCTTGGATTCGGGAGACAGACACCCTCTCTACTTTTAAGATTAGGCTTAAAACTTTCCTTTTTGATAAAGCTTATAGTTAGGGCTGGATCAGGTGACCCTGAATCCTCTCTTACTTAGGCTGCAAAAGACCTAGGTTGCTGGGGGTTTCCCATGATGCACTGAGCGTTTCTCTCTCTCTCACCTCTGTTCACTCTCTATGTGTTTATACACCTCTCTGCATTTAATCATGAGTTATTATTAATCTCTGCCTCTCTTCCACAGTGTGTTTTTTGTCCTGTCTTCCTCCCCTCACTCCCAATCAGTCACCGCAGATGGCTGCCCCTCCCTGAACCTGGTTCTACCAGAGGTTTCTTCCTGTTAAGAAGGAGTTTTTCCTTTCCACTGTCACCAAGTGCTTGCTAATAGGGGGCTTTACCTTACGATATAAAGCACCTTGAGGTGACTGTTGCTGTGATTTGGCACTATATAAATAAAATTGAGGCAAAGCTCACAAGGTCATGTTATAGCACATTATTGATAAGACATTATTCTATTTGATAGGCTTACGTTGTTGGATTGTTGGTGGTTTGCTTGATAGTCTGGCAGAATATTTCATCCCTTAGCAGTTCCTTTTCCTTCCCTAGCTGAACAGAAGAGAGAAAGTAATTACAATTAAATAAAAAGTCCATCCAACTCACAGATAATTGTTTGAATGTGCACTCACCAAAAGAATGTGGCTCAGACACTCTGACTGGGTGTTATTCTTCTTCATTGGCAAGTCACCCATGAACTGCATCAAATCTGGAAGGATAGATAAATGGATGGATGAAGAAGTAACAGAAAAACAATGTCTCAGTGTACAATATCATGTGTTGATGTGGATATACTTACTTGTGAAGCACTTAACAGATAGCTCATTGATTTCAGGATCATTATAGAGAATGAGAGACTCCTGGATGGGAGCCTGGGTAAAAATAAAACACATCACAGTTAGCTTTTAGATTTATTAATTCATAAAGCTTCATTAACACTGAATAAATTCAAATATTGACAACAGTTATCTTCTCCATAGCATAGCAGTTACTCATTCTAGATCATATGTATGCTATTTGTTAACATTTGTGGCAATTACTTCTCCTCCCTTCGAGTTGTGTATGGGTGTGTCTGTGATGCTGACACAGGTGCAGTCCATTAATTGATTAATTCAAAGAGATTGCTGTCTCTGGATTGGACCACTGGATGACATTTAGACATTTTCTTCAGTGTAACTACTCAAAGTGGAAAAACTACAAACCACATTCAAATATTAACACAGCACCTTTTCTAACACACACTCTGCTTTGGTTGCAGCAACTATGTTGCTTTCAGCCCGTATTAAGTGTTTAACCTCTTAATTTTTTTTATTATTATAGATTTCTCTTCCTTTGTAAAATATCCCACTCTGTTGCCAGTAGACCTGTCCACATTTGTGGTTGGTCATACTTGTATGCTGCAAACACTACCTCTTTTAGGTAATTGCATGCAAAGCTAGGTTGGGAACCCCTGGGTTCACTTGAGTTAATAACCACCTTCTAACATTGCCAGTGACAGAGTAAGTGAAGCCAGATATGGATATGATATCCTGGGTATGTTGAACTTGTTCTGTAGTATATGTGTACAACCTAATTTAATAAATTATAAGGCATTATTTTACTCCAGAAAGGCATCTATTAAAGGTGTGCATTGACTACTGGTTATAGGATTAGACCTGGCTCACTGCACACTGAAACATGTGGTCATGTGACATCAAAAGGGATTACAATATCTTACCTCTGTGTGTTCAATCACCTGTGAAAAATTCCTTCCACTGGCTGGCAGACCTGTCATCCCCAGTCTTTGATAAACAAACAAGGGTGGAAGAATGTTATACTTCCCATGTTATATGACCCAAAACCACTTCAGCATACTCCAAAACAATATTTAGCATTCCTTTATCTTACCTGAAGTATTTCATGGCAAAGTCAGCCATGGGTGAGTTCATCTCAAAGTCTAGGACTGAGCCCTGCATTGAGCTCTGTTGTGATATCTGGAGAGATCCTTGTACCAAACTGGGGGGTGAGGCTTCTCTTCTGGGCTGCTTTAAATCAGGGATGCCCATATGTTTGCTGATGGGACCTGGAGATGGAACTTTGGGTGGGCTGACAGATATAGTGGTCCTCATGCTTTTCCTCCTCTCATCTCTGCGATCCAGGTTGAGACAGTGGTAGTCTGGGGCTGCAGATGGCTGGGTGAGGTCTTCTGGGAAAAGACCAGAGCGTCCTCCCTTGTTGCCAAAACGCCAGCCTGGTGAAACAGACAAAAATGTTATTGGACTGGAAACAATGAAAATAATATTTGACTCCATAACTTACATTAACATATGACTAAAATTCAAGTCACGACCTTACCTGGCTGAAGTCCTTCCATTGGTAGCAGTTTGATGATATCACCCTTATTGAAGCTAAGCAGACTCTTGTCATCTGTTACAAAACTCTTTAGGGCAACGACATGGCTTGAGTCCTAAAGAGAGGAGAGAAAGATTGACTAAAATTGATGAGGCTCTAAAACAAGGAGACTGCCAATATAAGCTAAAAAGCTTCAAAAGGATAGATCATGGAAAGAACTATGATAATAAAGTGAGTACCTTGATGAGTTCCTTGATGAATAACTGAATCACAGAAATGATCTGAGGAGCCCTGGGCGACTGCAGCACCAATCTTTCACTCTTCAGCTCCAGTTCCACTGTGTCTTGACCCTGAAGCTCAGCTGACAGCACCTCTGCAAAACTATATTCATGAAGACCCAAGTTAACATTCTGTGCAATAAACAGGAGCAAGAATGAATTAAGACATCAAACGTATTAAAACTTAAAGCAGGAAAATCACACAGCACCTGTGATAATTTTTACCATAACAACTTATGATGAATACAGTGGAACATTTAGCTGCTGATATCCTTCTTACGATGGTGCAGACTAAAGGAGAGTGAACTTTGGACCTGCACTGAATAGCCACAAAATGATAACCACTCACAGGTAAAGTTGATAACACTGTTATTGTGGCAGTTGGGGTGTGGTTTTAGTTCAGCTACAGAAGGAGAGGTGGCGTTGGCCAATTTAGGGGGCAGTACCAAGTGAGGCTGGTTGGCATAGCTGTCACACATTTTGCTAATCAGTCTCTCCTGTTTATGCACTAGCATGCCAGGACTGAAGACACGCACTGACTACAGCCAAGCTAACCACGCAGGTCTGGAAACGGAGGGAGAGTATCCCTGAGTTTAAATTGCTGAGGTGCTTTGCCTCGATGGTCAAATCATGGCAGAGTGCCTAGCCCTGTTGAATTCAGTGTGTGTGCCAAAGACGGAAAAGTAAATAAAGAGCCTGTCAACTGCTAAACGGTGTTTCTGCTGTGTGTACCTACAATGCTATATTCAGCTGGAAAACCTTGGGTCCTTTAGTGTTGGTTTTCCTCTGCTTCCTTTTCCTTCTTTCCCCTCTCTCTCTCCCTCTCTCTCTGTCTTGCATCTTGTGCTTTTCATTTTTCAATTTGTGGCTCATCATCTCTTTTGTCCTCCTGCCTGTGACCCAGAAATCAGCCTCAGTTCATCATCTTGGGAAGGTTGTCTCAGTTCTTAAAATGTATCTGGAAGCAGACTGAGGAGAGAAGAAGCTCGCTGGAGGGGTTGTGATCACAAGTGTATCCTTGATCACAGTCAACTGTCAAATGGTGAATGCTTCAAATACTTAAACAAAGAATACACAGCTGTACCCTTTGTGTATCCAAGTATTTATTATTATTTTTTTTATCAAGCAGCAACCTTCCAGGGTTAAAGGATCTCCTCTAATGGACACTTAAGGCTGGTTCCAAAAACGAATCAATCCCATCCCAATCCCCATGTTAAAATTCCCAACTAAACAGCATTAAAGAGCATATTCGCAACCTGACACAAGAAATCTCTAGTTGTTTCTCTCTAACGTAGTGGATGATTTATTTATTTATTTTTATAACTGTATGGCTTAAAGATAGCAGGCAGTTGGACTACACATGGACTAATCAAATCTATGGTCATTTAGGATGATAAATTATGAAGTCAGTACAGATAATTGGGTTTTATATCATTTATTTAAGAAGGATATTATGCATCCAGCTGTGATTTGATATTTTAGTGTTAAAACTGGTTAGTATGTAGAGTGTACATGTAGAGAGAGAAAGTGAATTAAAAGAAATGACTTACTCTCTTCTGCATTTGTGCATGCAGAATGCTTACCTGTAACCTTTAAGTATCCGGAGATGTTTGGGGTTTATGCCTGATGCCCTCACCATCTTGAGGAGACGAATCCCACGATGAGAGACGCCCAAAACCTGGGCATGTCCACTGTCCGGCTGGATACAAATAGGAGATGCTTGCAAATAAGAAGTGAGTGTTCTGATTCTACTCTAATGCAGCTGAAATCACACAACTAATGACTTTAGTGTGTCAAACAAGACCCAAGACCTGGATGATATACCCCTGGACATACTGTATGTGTGATTACAATAAGAAGGTTGAAATGGGCTAAAATGGGTTCTGGAATGGTGTTACTTCACCTTCAAATAATGGGATATAAATCTGAACTAATCAATCTGGCAAGCTTATTTTTCATGTGCTGCAGCCTTCCAGCCGATACCATGGAGATACTCAACAGATCAGAAAGTGATATTACCTCATGGTCCTCCCTCCATACTCTACACACATCTTTTTTTTCCCATCCCATCCATGTGTTTATGCATACAGATGCCAATAAAGTTGTGGTTGCGTTACTTCAGGATCTAGCTAGCCCTAATGAAGAGGAGCAAATATAAACTTTGTTTGAAGTTTGTTTGTTTGAAGTGGGATATCATTTCAAATTTAAATTTAAAACAACAACCAATATCACCAAACACACAAACATTTTATGTGCAATTTGGCAGACAATCTGTCATAGCATAACATAACATAACAAAAAGAGCATGGAACACTTAAAATGGCCCGATCAGATGATCAAAGAGGCTTACTGCCAGAATAAGATCACAGCAAGACTTTGTATGTGATTAACAAAGGTTGTGTGGGAAAATCCCAATAGATCAGGAGCTGTTGAAATAGTCAGACCATGTCATGTTCAAAGTCACTTAAGTCACCTTTTTTCCTCATTCTGATGCTTGGTTTGAACTTCTGCAGGTTGTCTTGATCATGTCTATATACCTGAATGCATCGAGTTGCTGCCATGTGATTGGTTGATTAGATACAGTATTTGCATTAACCTGTATTTGAACAGGTATACTAAATAAAGCGGCGGGAGAGTGTATATTGTAGAATGCAGTTGGCTAAAACCATAAAGAGCAGTAAAGCTCAGAGAAGCAGCAGCAGAAGTCAGCTGATCACACAGTGGGCAGTACAAATCAGTTTGGATGTTCTTTTGAGGTGAATAATTTCTGTCCACTGCATCACTATACTGGATTTTAGGGTTACCCCACCTGCTAAATCACACTTTAACCCCTGCATAAAAGGAGTTAAACTGCACTGTAACAAAACAAAAATGTGTATCATTATTTTTGTCTAGCTGTTTTTGTTTTTATATTGTTTAATCAATTTAATGTTAAGGTTTTACTTTTCTTCTTGCTCTTTAATGTAATTCCAATGTTTACCATGTAATTTCAGTAAACTATGAAAACTATAACTTCACCTTAACTTTTTCATTTTTGCTATCCTCACCTTCACAGGGAACAGACGAGTAAAATAGTGTTCCCAGTTGTCTCGAGCTGCAATGATAATCCTCTTCTTCATGTTGTTGTCCTGGATGGTGTTTATAGTTGTTCCTACGTTGAAATTTGCTATGATGGATGGCAAAAATGGTGTAACTGAGACACATTCCTTTAAGCAACTGGTGGATGATGATCAGAAAAGCAACACTGTTGCATTAAGCTTTCTGATGAACTGTCAAAATCTCACCCAGCAGATCTTTCATCTTCCTCCTCTCCTCTCTGCTGATCCTCTCACAGCTGTCAGAGTAAGTGTCCCTGATGATCTGAAAAAAAAAAAGAAAGTATTACAGGATTCCAGACTCTGCACGTCTACAGTATATAAGTAAGAACTAATAAATATACTGACCTGTTCACACAACAGATTAAGGATATAGGGCTGGTTAAACATCTCTCTGGGGTAAAACACCTGCACAGAACACTTGTAGTTACTAAAATGGTCTTATAATAGCAGTACTTCAAATTCCCAGTGTAATGAAATGCTTTTTTAATGCAATGTACTTGTGTCAGCCTAAATATAGTTCTGCTTTACTTTTGATATTATTTATTCATTCATTATTTACTATTTCATCACTTGAGCGTTTAATTCCAATAAAGCCCTGTAATAAGCAGCAACCCCCGTGGCTGAAAAAAGATTAAGCCAACAGAACTCTGGCTTGGCCAAGATCAAGATAACTCAATTCTTTATTCTAAAACAGTCTTATTAGTTTTATTAGTTCAATCAACTCAGAGTTTATTGCTACATGGTGAATGGAAAAAAAACAAAACAAAACAACAAAAAACATTTTCAATGGAGTGCCAATACTAAAATTTCACAGGGATAACATTTTCTTATAGGCCAGCCAGGAAGGTTGCAACACCACGGTTCCTTCAACAAAAAGCCAACAGGATTTTTCCATATGGTTTTGTACACTACCCATTAGTGTGTACAAAATAAGTTTCTAGGACATTTATTTACTATTACGCTGTAGAAAAAAACCTAACACTTTCTAAAGCTTGTGTTAACCACAGTCCTCGGGCATTTCTGAATACCAAATGGGCATTTAACTAAAAACCCTAAGGCAGGGTACACACTAGATGACTCACCACCCTATCACAGGGCTAACCATTTACACTTACACACAGAATCACCAATCATCCCAACACTGACTAACTAATCCAAAAACTGAAAATGTTAATAAGTATCGGTCTTGGATGACAAAGTAATATCCATCAAGGATTTGGATATCCAGATCTTTCTAGAACAAAAAAATCAAGAGTTTCTAGTCTTAGGATAACCAACTTGTTTCCACAAAACCTGCTACAGCCCCAATTAATGAGAATAATAAAAAGTGCCCAAAATAGTAAAGCTGAGTGCCACAGAATAAAAACAATAAGGTGAAACACAGGAAATTTGCAGAATTAAGTTGGGGATAATTCTCTGAATAAATGTAGCGAACACTAATTGGATCAGTTACTAATATAAGTGAATCTCCTAAGTGTTTTGTGTATCTATAAATATATCTTACTTCCTTTCGCAGGAACAGTTTTCCTGGCATGTTGTAGTAAGAGAAGTAAACCCCAGCAGAAAAGCGGTGGAGTTTGGACTGAATGCCTTCATCCTCTGGCATGTCATCATCTACAGTTAATAAACAGTAAATTAAGGTTGCTGACAAAGATGAATGCCCTCTATAGAAAAACAGTGCCATGAATGTTAATTATCAGGCAAATATATCAAGAAATAAAATATATAGATGCTGATGTATGGGGGAACATGAAGCAAAGGGACACCCACTTATTGATGGAGCAGCCATTGGCGGTGGATCAGGGATGTCCTGAAGGTCTGGGGAAGATAGTGGGGAGTTGGGGGGAGAAGGAGGAGGGTGCTGGGGCTGCTGGGAGCTGAACAAGTCCTCCAGGGAGCGCTGTTTCTGTCTCATGTTGTTGGAGATGACTCTGCGACCCCTTGTTGATGGCGGAGAAGGCTGGGTCCTTGGAGGAGGGGGTGGAGGAGGCACCCACTGTTTCTACATACAGGAAGAATGACAAAGTGTCAAAGAATTACCTAACATAACACTAAAAAGAAATTTTCTTTTTATTTGTAGTTATTTGGTGTCTCCAGACCATTCTGACCTTCGGTTGTGCCACTGGTGCTTTGTTTTTAAGTTTAGCCAGAGCTTCCTCTTTGGGGTTACTCTTCTTTACAAACGTTCTTGCAGGATGTCTGCAAGGAGGATAAAAAAGATTTGTAGAAAATTAGACTATTGTTTTAAGCCTTCATTTACATGGAGACTCTTGACAAGTTTTGTTGTGACCTCATAGTATGAGAGAAAAACAAGCTATAGTTCATGTAAAAATCTTATAAATTATTAAAAGGAGACAAAAGAGTTTACACATTAGTAAAAAGAAAGTAAAAAATTCTAGGGGCCAAATGCACAAGAGTCATAACTAAAACTTGTGTATGAACAAAGGCAGCAGGAAGTCAAACTTCAACATAACAGCCCGAATGCTATGGAGTGTGAAGAAGAAAACCATTGGGCTTAAGGTGGCAGATGGACAACCGGTGGGTAAACATGGAGAGAGCAAAAAAGTTAAACAATTTCTTCAACGTGTTTAGGGTTAGTTCACACAATTCTGCTGCCTCCTTCACCACACATCCTGGCCTCCATACATTCCCACTACTTTTATTGGTTTTGCCTTTCCCCCCCAGAGCATGGCTGCAGTCCCTGATGGCATCAGCCCCAAAGTTCTAAGGACCTTTGGTAGGTACCATTTACAACCTGAATGTGAAGCAGGAGAAGATAACGGTGTTATGGAAAACATCCTGTCTGGTTCTTGGACCGAAGAAGTCAATGCCATCACACCTTAACAACTATCGACCAGTTGCTGGTAGCAAGCGGCTTCTCTGGCAGTATGTGAGACTGGGCAGTGCTCCGTCTAATTTGGTGATGTGCAGGACAGAAGCTCCACACGGGACTGTGCTGTTTCTATTCCTGTCCACCTTGCACACCTCAAAATTTCAATATAACTCTGTGTCAAACCACCTACAGAAATTCTGCAATGATTCTGCAGTGGTTGAATGTATAAATGATGGGCAAGAGGATGAGTACAGAGCATAGTGGAGGGTTTTGAGTAATGGTCTGGGGGAAATCATTTGCTTCTGAATGTGAATACAACCAGAGAAATGAGCATTGGCAGAGTGCACAGTGTACTTTGCTGTGGCCTGTTGGGGAGCAACATCGAAGCTGGTGACACCAACAGACTGAATGAAGGGGTCAGGAAGGCTCTGTGACTGGCTGCAAATTGGACACATTTGAAGCTAAACTAAAGTTTGGTGAAAACTCCACTTGTGCTTAAGATGAGAACTGAACTCTGAACCTCTGGCATTCTAAAATGCCTTTCCATTGTTTGCCCAATATTTATACTGACTCCTCTTTGAAGGCTTTTAGTCATGTGTGTGAAGGCAGAGAGGCAAATAATGTTTAAGAAGTATCCAGCTGGATATTAGATCAGATGAAACTTCAAGTTCAGATTTAAGGAAATGAAGGAAGGAGTGCTGAAACTGACCTGACAGGCGTGAAGGGTTTGGGTTCTGGTGGGGGTCGGCTGTTGAACTGTTTGATGATTTCCCGAATGCTGGAAGTGGGTTCAGGTCGAGGCTCAGTAACAAGAGTTGGGGTTGGGGTTTTTTTGGAGGGGTCAACTTCACTAACAGGTGGGCTTTGTGGACATTTCACTATGGGAGACAAAATACAGGAAATGTAACATGGGCCACATTTATTTCCTGTATACACTGACAAGATGACCAACCCTGCCTAATATGCTGCTGGTCCCTCAGGTGCCACCAAAACAGCACCTGCTGAGGTCTGGACTCTACAATAAAGATGCCCTGTAGTATCAGGTACCAAGACTATTATGGGTGTTTTCACATGTAACTTTTTGGTCTGGACCTATTATTTTGATCTGAACCAAAACCTGCACCATGGAAAACATTTTTTGGATGGTTTAGTCTTTTGGCCAATTTACATTAAGTATGAAAGGATATCATCTGAACTAATGAAAGGAACAATGAACCAAGGCAACACATCGGTAAAGGAGGAATAACAGTTTGTAATTAAAATATGGTACAACAATTTTGTAAAAAGTTAAAATGAAAGCGTACTGGAGAGCAATGAATCCCGATGATGAAGAAACAGCAGTATGTCATGTCAAGTTCTTAGCTGCATTTACATGATGAAAATGTTTAAGCAAAATTAACCATAAACAATGTAACATGAATACAACATAAACCTTAGGTTTGAGAGGAAGGATCAGCTTGGCGAGCCCTGATATACAGTCAGGAAATGCAAAGGTTTTGCCACCAAGTACTAAAGCATGTTTTGCAAAGGGATCAAATACTTATTTCCTTCATGAAAATGCAAATTAATTTATAACTTTTTTGAAATGCATTTCTCTGGATTTTTTTTGTTATTGTTCTGTCTCTCACTGTTCAAATACACCTACCTTTGAAATTATAGCCTGATCATATCTTTGTTAGTGGGCAAACTTACAAAATCAGCAGGGGTTCAAATAATTTTTTCCCTGACTGTAGCTCCTTGAACTTGTCCTCTTACCTTCAGGCTTAGGTGCTGCAGGTGGGGGCGATGGAGGAGGTAATGAAGGTGAGAACTGCTGCTGTCTGGGTGGGCTTGGGGGAGCTTGAGGTGTCTTTGGGGTTTTGGATTCACCACTAGGCTGAGTGGCTGTAGGACAGCACAGGAAAAGGATGGTGGAGATTGAGAAAAACCATAACACGACTGTATGAAAATACTGGAGGAGCAATCATTCAAAATGCTAATTTAATGCCATAAATACAAAAACGATCTTTAAATCTCCTACAAAACAGAAAATCATCAGAACATGAACTAACTAACAAACACCAACTCCATAAAGATTGCAGCCTAAAATCATTTAATGGGTATGTTTACAATTAAGGACCTTCATAACAAAACAAAGAATGGGCTAAACTCCTGGCACCCACAGTCAGGAATCAAGAAATCAAGAAAATATGGAATCGAGAAAAATGTTCTTGGGTATGAATCTGAACAATACATGACAGATAAAAGCGTGATGACAGTGAGCATGTAATGGAGTGTATCTCCACCACCTTGTAACTAACTCCAATAAATGGAGGGAATTTAAATGGAAGGAATTAAATAATGGCTAAAATGAGTTCAGCACTAGCCACATACCCACATATTTTGTAATGTTCTAAATTAAGAATATTTTAGGAAGTGGTCACACCAAAAAAGAACTCCACTAAATTTCCAAAAGGATGTGATGGTGGCACTATTGGGTCTATTACCACAGGACATTGATGATTAAACAACTTTTATGAATATTGTGGCAGTGCATCATAGTTATGCTAAAATGCGACTTGGTGTCTATAACTCAGGTGATACAGTGGTTTGTCTACTTATCAGAAGGTTGGTGGTTTGGTCCCTGACTCCTCCAGTCTGTGTGCCTAAGTGTTTTTGGGCAAGATACTCAAGATACATAGAGTGTGAATGTGTGTGTAATAGTTAGAAAGAGTGCTTAAAGAGTGCTATCCCAGCAGTCAAAGAGTGAGAGGAATCATCAGTTAACCTAACAAGTATGTCGTTGGACTGTGGGGAGAAGTTAGAATACCCAAAGAGACCCCATGCAGGCACGGTGAGAACATGCAATTTCCTCAAAGAAAGGCCCCAGGTGGCCAGCAGATGTAACATTTTTGCTTTTATGCAACAGTCCTAACTACTGCACTGATTTCAGTTTTTTAAATTATCAACCATGCAAGTACAGTTGAAAAAAGGGAAAAGAAGAGGATGAATTGTGCACATGATTGTCATGGTCCAGCAGATTATGGTTGGGGTTTGTTCTTCTTGTTTGTTTTTTGTTTTCCTTTTTTCTTCCCCTTTCTTTACAATCATTATCAGGTGTAGCTGCTGAGCTGGCATTACGTTCCCGTCTCGCTTTGGGGTGGAGTTTTCCTGACCTGAGAGGTCCTTCCCTCCTACACCTGTTCCTGATCATGCAGTCAGGTGGCCAGTCTTTAAGAATCGAGTGGTGCCCTAGTTCTCCGCCAGTTCATCTTCGCCACAATGGTGACAGTCAGGTTGCTCTCGTTTCTGTTTGACTTAAGTATATTCTTGTTGCTTATCTGTTCTCCACACAGTGATCTGTTTGAGCCTCCTGTGAAAGTTTGGTTTATTCCAGTTTCGACCTGTCTATGGACTGCGAACACCAATCATAATGACAACAGAAACTATCCAAATGACAGTGATCAAAAGTGTACATACCCTAGTTCTTAATACCATGTATTGTCTCCTTTAAAATTAATGAGTTTTTTGTCTTTTGTGGTAGTTGTGGATGAGGAACTTTATTTTTTCTGATGGTAAAGCTGCCCATTCTTCTTTGCAAAATGCCTCTAGTTCCTCTAAATTCTTGGGCTGTCTTGCTTGAACTGCACATTTGAGATCTCCCCAAAATGGCTCAATGATATTGAGGTCAGGAGACTGAGATGGCCACTCCAGACCCTGCACTTTTTTCTGCTGTAGCCAATGAAAGGTCGACTTGGCCTTGTGGTTTGTGGCTCAGCTGCAGGGGTTCAGAGGGGCAGTGCTGGGGAAGGCTGGTTGCCAGCTGGGATTCATCATCTAATCATGCCTTCCCTATTTCAGTAGGTTGCCGGGACCTCAGAGGGAGAGAATCGGTGGGAACCATCTGAACACAAACACACCTGGCACAGATGGTGGCAGATCTGGCCGCCATGAATAGGCAGCAGGCGGTGGTGCAGTGGCAGCATCTGGAGCGGCTGCAGGAGCAGAGCGACCGACTGCAGGGCCAGGCTCCACCGCTCCCTCCCCCGGGCCCGACGGTCTCGCTTCACCGGATGGCGGAAGGGGATGACCCCCAAGCCTTCCTGGTGGCCTTCCGGACCACCGTGGAAGCATGTCGGTGGCCCAAGGAGGAATGGGCTCTGTGGCTGCTCCTCTTGCTGTCGGGGGAGGCCCAGGTAGCAGCCCTCAGCCTGCCCCCAGCAGCAAGGCAGTGTTTCGACAATGTCCGCCGGGCGGTGGTGGATCGCCTGGGCCTCGCGCTGGAGGACTACCGTTGGCGCTTCCGGAGGGACTGGATGGGGCTGGAGGACCGGCCGTTCGCCTTCATCAGGCGGCTATACGACACGGCGGCTCAATGGCTACAGCCCACAGAGGGAGAAGCTCGCCCAGTGGAGCTGATCGTGCTGGAGCAGTTTGTGGAGGGGCTCCCGGCAGGTACGGCGGAGTGGGTCCACTGCCACCGGCCGGCCAACCTGCAGACGGCAGTGACCCTGGCTGAGGACCACCTGGCAGCGTGGCTGAAGGAGGCGACAGTGCGGCCCCAACCGGCGACTGGTAGTTGGCTGGTCCTGGCGCCAAGGAGGAGGCTCCAGGAGGGGCCATCATCATGGGCTGCTGCTGCGGAGCGGCGGCAGCTCGCACCCACTAACCCGTTTTTTTCTGCTGTCTCTGGCGGCTGGGACACGGACATGATGGAGGTGGGGCAGGTGGTCCCTGTCGCTGGCCCTCCAACACCTTCCCCCAGTTCAGGAGGGACATACAGTGTTCCGGTAAAGTGCCAACGCCAGGCCTTGGTGGATTCGGGCTGCATGCAGACCCTGGTCCACCAAAGCCTGGTTTGGCCAGGGGCATTGTTGGAGGCAGAGTGGGTGGAGGTTAAATGTGTACATGGGGACATCCACAAGTATCCTGCAGTCCTGCTAGACTTTAAATACAAAGGAAAAATGCATAGAGTCAAGGCCGCAGTTAGCTTCCGCCTGACGCATCCCTTAATTCTGGGTACAAATTGGCTGGGGTTTCATAACCTGTTGGGACAGTGTACAGGGGTACGTTTACGACCAATAGGGACCTGTAGTGTTTGCGCTGCGGTCAGCAGTGACGCGAGGTCGTCTGACGCTGACTCTGGGGAGGAGGAATCAGCGGGGCCTTCTCGAGAGGCCCTGCTGGCTCCAACAGTTCACTCCATGGGAGATTTCCCATTCGAGCAGTCTCGGGACGATACTCTATGCTCAGCTGTCAACCAAGTGATAAAAATTGATGGTCAAATGGTGCGCCCTGACATAGCGCTAACCTACCCTCATTTTGTAGTGATTAAGGACAGACTGTATCGAGTGAGTCGTGACACTCGCACAGCTGAGGAACATACCCAGTTGTTAGTGCCTAAAAGCCGCCAGGAAACGGTTTTCCAGGTGGCTTATTATAACCCTATGGCAGGGCATATGGGATATGATAAAACTCTGGAGCGAATTATAGCCCGAAGCAGTGCCGCTGCGCACCATTTCTGCAAAGAGTGTGGAGCAGGCGCTGTTCAGGTCATCTCCCGAGTCCAGAAACATTGTAAATAAAAAATGCTCAAAACAACATCACACGGTGTGCCGGGTCCTATTGTCTACCATAGCGTTTTTGGTTGTGGCCAAAAAGTTCAATTTTGGTCTCATCATGGCCTACCTGACCGTGGCTTGGTTTCAACAGAATCCCTAATTTTCCACTTCTTAATTAGAGTTTGGACACTGCTGATTGGCATTCTCAATTCCCTGGATACCTTTTTATATCCTTTTCCTGTTTTATAAAGTGGCTTGGAATCCAAAAATCCCAAATTCTGCCAGGGTATGTAAACTTATGAGCACAACTGTAACACCCCCCCCCCCCCCCCCCCCCATTCACCT
>VUQS01048521.1:0-10217 GCA_015108495.1 Heterochromis multidens | reverse complement strand
CTTATAGTTAGGGCTGGATCAGGTGACCCTGAATCCTCCCTTAGTTACGCTGCAATAGGCCTAGGCTGCTGGGGGTTTCCCATGATGCACTGAGCGTTTCTCTTTTTCTCACCTCTGTTCACTCACCCATGTGTTTATACACCTCTCTGCATTTAATGAGTTATTATTAATCTCTGGCTCTCTTCCACAGCATGTCTTTCTCCCTTCACCCCCAACCGGTCGCGGCGGATGGCTGCCCCTCCCTGAGCCTGGTTCCGCCGGAGGTTTCTTCCTGTTGCCAAGTGCTTGCTCATAGGGGGTCGTTTGATTGTTGGGGTTTTTCTCTGTATTATTGTAGGGTTTTTACCTTACGATATAAAGCGCCTTGAGGCGACTGTTGTGATTTGGCGCTATATAAATAAAATTGAATTGAATTAAAAACCATTGTGGTCTGTCTAGCTGAGCCTGCCTTTCATTTACACAACTACCACTACCAGCCCACTAATGTCACGTCACTCTTGAAGAATTATACGTACCTCGTGGTACGTACCAAACCAGAGAGAGAGCCTGAGCCTGTGAGCCAGAGGTCAGGGTTAATGAACCTTTGACTTACAGACAACTCTTCACACATGTACAGATCGCTGCATGGCTCTGTTATGGTAGAAGTGTAGGAAAAGTCACATGTAAAAAGACAGTGAATTGAAAAGCTTGGTGAGCTGTAACTGATGACTTGTCTGTATTTCCTGTGCTTCAAGCAAAACTGTAAGACTTTTCATCCACTAATGTCTATGAACACTTACATATTTATTTACACACTTATAAATCTGATTACACACACATTCTGAATAGACATTTGCAGATTCCTGTACACATTCACAAAATGCTGTACAGATTTACAGATTTATTCACACATTTACCATTTTGATTACACACAGATCTCAGTACACACACACAGATCAGAATTCATGCACACAGATCTGAATATTCACACACGGATTACATTACACATACACGAATCTCCTCAGAGTGAAATACACATACGTGGCTTGCGATACACACACCCACACATCCTTTTGCTACGATAATAGCCCCATATAAGTATCCTTGTCAAGATGAACCCTGTGTTGACCCTGATGCATCCACTGAATGTATGTGAATGTTAGATAAAAGGCACTTAGGTATAGAAAAAAAGTGCTTTTATTAATGTGTTTGTGTGTGTGTGAGTGGATGACTGAGGCTTGTAGTAGAAAGTGCTCAATTAAATAGTAAAGCACTATATACGTATCATTGTTCTATTATTAGCAATACCAGCAGATTACAACACACACTAGCAAATCAGGACATGAAATTATTTAAAAATATTGTTACACATTTGCATCATTTGCATAGTGATTTCTGGTGGCAAGTTTTTCACATCATCAAAATGTAGTGTCTGATGACTGTCAGCCATACATTGTGCAGGTGTGACAGTTTGGGCATGGCTTTAGTGTACATCATTAGTTGAAATTAGGGTAGCCCCTCAGTTTGCATGACCCAGTAATGTTTTTGATGAACCAATTAAGATGTCTATAAAATGCATAACAGTAATAAGTACCTGTCCTTCATTTAGTCTTTAGATGTTACATTTTGTCTAACAATCCAAATCCCACGCACACTCAATTTAATTTCATACTCATTACTCAATTTGTGAGAAAGAACAGCACCAAATATCTGATATTTTTATTTTAAAATGTACAAAACAATAATTATTAAAATAATTGATAATTATTTTTTTAATTACCTAATTATTCAAGGTTACCCATCCTCCACTCTACTATCCATGTTTATCTCATAATGTATTCATAATGTGTAGATGGTTGACGACTTTAAAGACATGTACAATCTTCCTTCAATCAAAATGCTATTAATGGTATGAGAAGCACAAGCCAGGTGGTGTATCATGACATAATGTGTTCATTAACAAAAAGAAATCACTGTATACACTGTGTAACTTAGACACAGCTTTAATTGTAATGTTGTACCTATTACAGATAACAGACAAGAGAACAGCAAAATACTTTCATTTTCTAAAAGTTTTAAATCTGTGTTAATTTGGTGGATAGGAAATTAAATAAATAATTAATTTCATTTCATGAATTGTTAGGCTGTGCTTGGAAAACAAAATTAAAATTAAAAACAATGAAAAAAATTTTTTTTAATGATGGATAGCAAGCAGCATTTAGTTTCTACCATCTGGACTAGAACTAGTTATTATAATTCATATATTATTTAAAAGTGAAGAAATGAGGTTTAGAAAAAAACAAAAAATGCAACACTCACTGTGACCCGGTAAATACATTCTATTGTACTGTTCTACACAGCCAAAACACATCCTGTACATTTGCTCAAATCTGGGGTAAGACCACCTGAGTAAGGTTTCTCTACTTAACCATAAAAAACACAACCCTGTTTACAAAAACACTGGGACACAGTTTAAAAATGTAAATATAATATGGTAACCATTTAAACCCTACATGTAACTGTAAATAGACAATGGTTTAAATTTTGAAACTGTATAATTGTTTAATTAAACTTTAAAAAAAATGTTTACTTAATGATACCAACACACAGTTTCCCATTGTGTTGCATAACCGTTTTTTAAAGAAACATTTGGGAACTGAGGAGACCAACTGCTGTAGTTTTGTGGGCAAAATGTTATAGTCTGCCATTAACAGCTTGCAATCAGTTTCATAGACATGGCCAGTAAGACCCCTACTCCTACATCCACTATCAGACTCAGTAGTTATTATTCCAGTGGTAAATGTCTTGATAAGCTAGAAAATTTAATTTGTGACATGTGCTTTGCATAGTGAAAGTTATTTTTAACCCAAACTGCGGTCTAGATTTAATCAAGTAGTTTTCCTAAACAGAAAGTCTGTTTAAAAAAAAAAGTGGCAAGTAAAGCCAAGTTAAAAGAGAGTCAAATTGAAAGGTAACTTTAACTGCCAGTTCTCATGTGTTACAGTTGAAAACTTTAGTTTGGAAACACTGTGTCCGTTGCATGAACTGAAGAAGCCTCAGATGAGAGGTGAAACATCTTCGCAAACCTAAAGTAGTTCAGTTGCCTTTATCTTTTTCAAGCTTTCAAGACTACTATGACCTTAATAACTGAGAACCTACACAGACATACTGCATCCATCATTTCCTTTTAGCAATATGGAATGACCACCATAGAATGAGGTAATAACTGCTAAGCTCGTAGGTGGAAGAGACATCTACTGGCAGGAATTCATGGAAAAACCGGGAATTGATTAAAACTGCTCATTATAATTAGATTGGCTGATAAGACTGGAAAACCTTTATGCATACTATTCAGCAATAATGAATGATACAGATTCATTAATGTATTAATGATATATGGGAAATGTATCAGATATGTAAATGACCACACAATTAAGGTTTATAGCTTTTTATCTGTGCACAATAACAATCATAATGGACCTGCGTAGCCTGATGAATGCAGTGGGCATTAAAAAAAAAAAAAAAAGGAAAAAAAGTATATGAACAGATTGACCAGTAAATCGACAGTTTAGCTATTACGCTCTCTCTTCACCACAACAAACTGGTACAGAATCTGCATCACTGCATATGTCACCCCAGTCCATCTGTCAATCTCCCGCTCCCCTCTCCCCTCACTAATTCCTGAATTCTGAAGCCGTAAAAAGCAAAAATGAGATCGTTAAGCCACCAAGGTGGAAGCCTTCCGCCACTTGGCTCCGCCTAGAAATTCTGTCCATAAAAATTATGAACAGAATCAGAAACCGAGGGCAGCCCTGGTGGAGTCAAACACCCATGGGAACGAGTCCGACTTACTGTACTGTAAGTCTCAAATAGTTAATTTGAATGAGGAGGTGCCATCTTTGAGTCCAGGATCCAATTTTCCTTTATACATCCATAGGAAAAGAGAGAATGTGCATATGTACACTAGCTCTTACTTAGCATTACTTATTCAGTCTCATTACTGCAAGCTCTGTCAGTGTGAAACCTGAAACTGCTGCATTCTGACTTCCAAGTGCCACATGCTAGTAGCTAGTACAGTTTTGTTAGTTCTCACTAAAGAGAAAGAGAAGCAGTAACAGATCATATTAAAAAAATACATCCATTAACTTTATAAGAATACATATGTGTTCATTTCTATCAGCTCATTTTGTTCCTCATTAGTTCCAAAGCTGCCTCTTTCTCTTTCAGAAAATCTTTAAGTCTTTTGATCTGTTCCTGTCTTTTCAGTTCATCAGAGTCCAGGGGTGTTATGGACAAAACGTCACTAGCTGGGGCCCCATGGGTGAAATAGTTCTGCTTGTTTCTGACTTCTCCACTACTCATCCTTCCATCTTTTCGAGGAACCTTTGCTCTTCCCCCTTTTTTACTCATCTGCTCTGCTGTAAATGCCCACTTCTCTAACTCCGCTAACCTTGCCCTAGACTTGACTGCAGGATCCAGAGTAGTGGGTATGCAACATGGACACACAGTGCGTTTCCTGGTCCGCCCCATTCTCCTTTTGTTTCTGGTGAGATCCAACCAAGTCTGAGTCTGAAGATGAGCATCCACATACTGTGACTGCGGGATATTGTTTTCATTTGTGCTAGGGAAATCCTCATCTATTGGTTCCACATAGCCAGTCTCTGGCTTAGTCTCACAGTCACATGATGTTCTGTTGTGTGAACTTTGACCTGAAAAGAACTTCTGCTTCAAACCAAAAGGAGGAGGTTTTTGGTTCAGTTTGGCATGTGAACATCTGAGAGCTGTGATACCTGTTTCAGGTGATGCTGATAATTCCTCTGCAGTTAGTACTTTTACTCTTTGGACATCAGTAGGACCACTGTTGATATTGGTTTCTTGTGAACCACTAGGTTCATATAGAAAAATGTCTCCCACTGGTTCTTCATTATCCTCCACTGTCCTAATGGATTCAATGTACAGAGGGTCTGTAGGGACAGACCCAGCTGCTGCTTCATCAACCCTCTGAAGACAAATTTTTAGTTCAGCTGTTATCCCAAATATCTGCCTCAGCAGGTGGTCAGACACTTGGCAGGCCTTTGGTGCCAGTGGTTCAGGATTTGTAGAGCCCTGCAAATAGAAAAATGTAAAATATAAATATCACTATAAATGCACCAATACAGAGTATTTTCAGTTAGCATACCCACTGTTGGCTTAACTCACTTCACCAGTCATTAGTGGGAAACATGAGCAAAATGGACAGTTCATAAGTATTTGGACAATAGTACGTTTTTTTTTTTTTTGTAACTCCGCCTCTGTACACCACCAGAGTGGATTTTAAGTCAAACAATCAAAATGCCTCAACAAACGCAATGTCACCTAACATGAAGAAGGTTCCTGGTTTGAACCCCAACTGGAGCCTTTCTGTGTGGTGTTTGTATGTTCTCCCTGTGCCTGCATAGGTTTCCTCTGAGTACATTGACTTCCTCCCACAGTCCAGAGTCATGCATGTCAGGTTAATTGGTGATTCTAAACTAGCCATGCATGTGAGTTAGATAAAGTTCTTGAAGTGTCAAGAATAAAGCAAAGTATGGTTAAAAATGTGGCTTGTAAGACCAGAAAAGCGCTATATAAATGCAAGTACATTACATGTACAACATCTAGCCAAGTCAAGAACACTCCTGACGAGCCTGGCATGTCATTCTCAAAGTATACAATGAAGACACACCTTCATGAACAGAACATACAGAGGGTTTACAACAAGGTGGAAAGCACTGGTTACTCTCAAGATGAGGAAGGCCAGATTATATTTAGAAAACACCTAAAAAGAGCCTGCTCAGTTTTAGGAAACCAGAATGACAGGAAGAGAAAAGTATGGAGAAGGAGAGAAACACCCCCAATCAAAAGCATACCACATCATCTGTCAAATACGGTGGAAACAATGTTATAGCCTGGGCTGTATGGCTGCCAGTGCTACCAAGGTCACTGGTGTTTATTGATCATGTGCCTGCTGACAGAAGTAGCAGGATGAATTCTGAAATGTACAGGAATATACTTTCTGCTCAGATTCAGCCAAATGCTGCAGAGCTTATTGGGTGGTGCTTCACAGTGCAAACATATAATGAACCAAAGCATACAACAAAAAGAATTCAAGAATTTCTCAATAAAAACGAATGGAGTATTTATCAGTGGCAGTCAGTCACCTGATCTCAACCCACCAGAGCAAGCAAGTACTGAAGACAAAACTGAAAGTAGTGAGACCCACAAACTAGGAACAAGGCGGCTAAAGGCGGCTATAATAAAGGCCTGGTAGAGCATCTCAAGGGAGGAAATGCATTTGGTGATGTCTATGGGTTCTATACTTGAGGCCAGTATTAAAAATTATCCTTATATTCAACATTATTTTAGTTCATTTAGTTATTTATTTTAGTTTTAGTTCTGAAATGGGGGAGTATGTATAAAAATAGCTGTTATTCCTGAATAGTTAATGTAATATTCAAAGCTGAAAGTCTGCACCTCAATCACGTTAATCAAAATAAAAATCCACTATGGTGCTGTAGAGAAGCAAAATTACAAAAAAAAAGAAAAAAAAGAAAAACATCTGTCTTCTTCTATACTCCATGGTTCAGACAAGAAATACCCTTTTTGAACATTACACAACAAAACCCAACTGGTCACAGGATAAACTAACTAAACTAAACAAACACTAGTGTGATCAGAAATACTCACTAAAGGCTCTTTCACATAGGAAGTGCCATGCGCTACGCTGACCACTAGCTGGAGCGAATGGCCCAAAATTTGTGTTATACTGGCTGCTGCGCTCTGACTGTAGGTCATCATTTTGCGCCCGCTGTACGTGTACTAGATGCACCTGCTCTCTGTCATTTCAAAACATGTATCTTTCACTGTTCACTGTTTAAACACACCTGGCATGCCCAAGTCATAGGAAATATGTTTCCACAACACTGCTTTCCTCCCGAGGTCCCTATATGTACATTAACTTGTGTCATAAAGTTCCTTGAACTCGGATACACACAGAATCAATTATTCTTCCATGTTTTTGTTCATTGTGTGGTTGAACTTTAGCACGGCTGTAGGCTTTGTTTCTATTGGTCGCGTGAATGTACGTCACACTGTGCAGCAGCGAGTACTCCTCACCAGCGCGCTTGTGCTGCACTTTGCTTGGCGCAGCGGGAAACCGTTTTTGCACTACACAAGCAATAGAAAAGAATGGGTTTCAGAGTGCAGCGCTGTGCATGCCGCTTCCTTTGTGAAAAGGCCTCAAGACAGAAAACAAAATAACTGTCTTGCTGTGTCTGAATACACAGCAAGACAGTTATTTGTTTATAAACAAATAACCTGGAATTATCCTTAAAAAAAAAAAAAGAAAACCACTGATCAGAGTAATGATTAGCTGCAGACCTAATCAAAATGTTGTAATATCTAGTTAATACAAAAATCACACCTCAAAAGCTTTCATGAAAAACACTAACATGTTCCAGAAGCAGTAGAAATATCCTCACCTCCATTATGTGACTCTTCCTCTCTATTTGAAAGCTGCTGCTGGGCACTGTCGGACTTTCTGTTTTTGCATCAACCTCTATGCCTTCCAGCTGCTGGGTGGAGGTGCCCTGCTGAATGTTCTTGTGCATCACTGCTGGACCACAAACACATGTTTCATTGCTGTCTGGTATGTCCTGGCCAGGTTCTGCTCCTCTCATAGCTCTGTTTGAAGTTGTGCAGTCTGTTGAGCAGAACTCCGACTTGGGTGGAATATATGATACAAATATTACATTGTCTTCATCCAGATGAGAAGCTCCTGACATGTTAATTGATGCTGCTTGTTGAGGTGACTCATCATCATCACATAGATCAATCACCTCATCTGACTCCCTACGCATTCTAATGTCCTGACTTGTATGACTTGCAGCTGATTGAAGAAACTGTTGGAAAGAAGAAGAATGTGGAACAATGGTTTTGCTGAATTCAGACCCTTTTGTTGTTGCTGTGGTCTTAGATGGCAGGGTGCACTTTTTAGCCACAAAGAACACCTTGCCATTGCACATGACCAAAGCGTTTTCTTGCCCTCGTACACCATTGTCCTGACTCAACTGAGAAACTGTTTTTCTGAAGGCGTTGAGCTGTTTGCAAGAATTTTCTCTCTGTGCAACTGCTCGAAGAATCTCTGACGTGACAGATGGGCAATGAAGAGGTTTTATATTTGGACCTGTTGAACCAGCCACTTCTTCTATCACCCACCGTGTGGGGCTGTTGGGCCTTTGTGAAACCTTTGGAATCAATTTTAACTGTTGTTTTGCTTCTTCTGGCTGGAATCCACATGAAGTCATACTTGATGCATTGGAAAACATTTCAGGTGGGTGTGGTGCAGCGTCACTTGGCAGAGTCACACCTTGATTCACAGTGGTGACAGGTGACACACAGACTACACTGGGTAACACTGAACCCAAAGAGGAGCTGGCTGAAGAAGTAAAGATCTGTTTTTGGATACCTGGATGGAGTCTGGATGCTGGAACTGTCTGGACTTGTGCATTGGGGGGAATCTGAAGATACTGTCCTCTTGGGAGTGCTGGAGATTTCACAGTAACTGGGAGCTGATTAAAAAGTTTTACTGGCATCCCAGATTTTTTTGTAAATGTTGCAACTGGAGGAACTTCAGCCATTAAATTAACAGTCTGCTGCTGCAGTGAATGCTTGTTGAGTGAATTAATATGACCCAAATTTAGATGGTTGGACAAGACATTCACAACAGAAACCTGCTTCCTGATTATTTGCTGAGAGACAGAAGAACTCAAAGCTGTCTTTGTGGCCATGTTCACAGGTGCTGAGGCAATGTTTAAGGTGACAGCTTCCTGGGGAATTGGGTCCATTTTAGGTTTACTTGTCTGAGTTTGGAAAAACTGTCTGCTCACCATTTGGACAGGAATCAGTTTCATTATGTTCTTTCCATCAGCTCCAATCGCAGGCATTGCCTGGTAGAAGACACCTGTTCCACTGTGACAAAAAAGTGAAGAACATGAAATATTAAAAGGAAAAGACATATTTGAATTTTATATAGATATGACTTCATTATGTCCAATAGTAACATCCCCAAACAGTACAGATTTAAACCTTTACAAGAGTGGCAGCAAAATCCTTCAAGGGAATCCACTTATCTGATTTCTTTTGTTGACTTTATGATAGTTGCGTGCATTTATAAGCTAACATTAGCTAGTATTACTTGTTGGTGCTCGGAGTGGAAGAAAGGCATTGAGGACGGCAGTCAGGAACAAGCATAAGTGTCACATCCTTTTAGGAAAAAATTAATCCCCAGTCCTTCAAAGAGAAGTTATTCCACCAGCTGTTAGAGGCAACAGAGTGAGTAGGGGACATAAGGAACATTACTACATATTAATATACTTATTGTCAGCTTCAGCTAATAAAAACACACTAAATGCTTCGCCAACATAAATCAGTACTATGTAGATTGAAACAAAAATGATAACTGTAGGCAACTGATCCTGTCATTTTCTCTATGGGAAAAATTAAAGTAAACTCTCTCAAAAGAAGTACATTATATCTTATCGTCATACTATTTTTGCTGTTTCCCCAAAAACACTTAACTTTTGCTTTAATCGTAGTAACAGAGAAGTACTTATTTGTTTCAGTGGGTGTTTTATTATATTTCTTTTAACAATCAAGGGTAGATTACTACTGACTAAAGTAGTATCTTAACCACAATGCGCAGTAAACTTGGTAATACTTAAGTACAGTTTCAAACAAGTTAATAAGAACTTTAATGTGGGAACACCCCAATTTTTCCAGTTTTTTATTGAAAATTATGCAGTTTAATGTCTAATGCACTAAGCAATTGGAGTTAAAAAAGAAATCATGGAATCAATTTATAGACCAAAATGTATTCTAAACTTTTGACTCAGGCAGCCTCTTTGTCTTATTCTGACGTCTTAGCAATGGCTTTCTTGCTGCAACTCGTCCTGTCAAACCTGCAGCTCCAAGTCTTCTCTTCACAGTTGAAACTGAGACTTGCTTACTACGACCACTATTAAGCTGTGCTTGAAGCTGTTGTCCTGTGAGCTGCCTATCATACAAGCTGTTAACTCTCAGAAACTTGTCCTCTGATTCAGTTGTGGCTTTGGGTCTGCCAGACCTCTTCCTGTCAGAGTTTGCCCCAGTTTCTGAGTGCCTTTTGATGGTGAAGGAAACTGTACTCACTGACACCTTGACTTTCTTTGCAATTTCTCTGT
>VUQS01048513.1:0-10203 GCA_015108495.1 Heterochromis multidens | reverse complement strand
GGGGCCTGGCTAGCTACGGGATTTTCTAAGGTGCGGAGCCGAGTCTCCAATTCACTGAGCCTGGCCTCCAGAGCTGCAAACAGGCTACATTTATTACAGGTATCCTTATTACTAAAGGAGGCCGAGGCGTAACTAAACATCTTACACACTGAGCAGGAAAGTGCAGGTGAAGAAGCCATGCTGCTAGTGACTCAGCTACGAGCTAAGCTAAGCTAGCGAATCGCTAAAGGCAAAATGAATAAATACTGTGAATAAAATCAGCAGGTGATTCAGCAGAGAGAGCTTTAGATAAAACACGTGAAGATTACACTATGAAATAAGTGTTTATCTAGAGGTTTTTAATTAAACAGGCTACACAGATAAGCTACACAAACACCGCAGTGATGCAACAGGAAGTGATACAATACCGCAACAGGAACCACACCCGCCGTGTGACAGGAAGCTGAGATCCAGTGCAAACTCCACCGGTAGAAGTTGCAGCAGTGGGTTTCTCAGTCTGTCCTGACTCTGGACACTTGCAGTTCTCAGACAAAGGAAATCAAATGTGATAAGCTGCAGGATTAAAGTACAAGTTTAACTTATAAATACATGTACGTACTTTGTATTTTACAATCAGAGAAAAAAATAGGGGGGGGGGCAGACAAAAGGTGACAGGCTCAGGTGGTATAAGTGGTGGTACCACTACAAAAACAGCACAAGAGAAGGAGTATTTCCCTTTTTGCCGTCTGTCTTATTATTAGGGGTACTAAATAAGATGAGCTAAATTAAATGCAATATTGCAGTTTAACCACAAAGTTAAGTTGGTACACTGGCCAAATGTTTGGCTCCTGTGAATAAACCACCTTTTCTTTTAGCTTAACGAGTGAACGGTCTGCTTGTTTCTCCCTAAAACAAACATTAAAGTCCGTTTGGCTGGACACCACTAAACAGAACCAGGCAGCAAAATAACCAAGCTAACATCAACATTAGTGCAATTAATCCCGATGTTTGTACGCGACTTTAAAAGTGATATTCAGCTAAATGTAGCCATGTAGCCAGATTTAACGTTTTTGTGTTCTTCGTTATTGGAACATTTATACCGCTAAATAAATAAGTGTATAAACCCAGTACTTACTTTTAAAAGTTCGGTTCAAACTTCGGCCGTCTTGCTTAAGCCGTCCGCCATTTTTTCGAAAAAAATTATCCACCGCCATGCTATGAATCTTGGGATATGGTAGACCTCGAAGTCTAAGCCTCTTTAATAAATCCAGCAGCTTTTTAACTCTAAAGAGGTCTTTGTACTGCTGCAGACGTTAGTAAATCTGACCCTTTGTTGCTTATTCTTTAAAATTCCAACCTTTGTCATGAAGGGATATTTTCACAGGCTGTTCTCATTTATATGACCTCCATAAAACAACAGGGTTAGAACACCTTGTGGCGAAGTAAGAGGGGTGTTTTGTAGTCTATCTTCTTCACATTGTAGTTTCAACAGGGCAGACATCCTGTCTCACATTGTTAAGGAGAGTAGTGAAAGGTCGTTCCAATTCTCAGGGCACGGCTCTTCTCTTTTCTTAAGTCCTTAGCAATTCTCCTACCCATTCCTACAGAGGTTGGGAATAGGAGGTATGAGGTACTTTGGGATCGCACCCTTAAACTCTAAAAAACCAGGAACTGAGAATGGAACTAACCAGGAAAATATATAAAGAACAAAATAAAGAAAACTATAACCAGGAACTCAAAAAAAGGAAAGCATTAAGCCAATAAGAAGGCAAACTAAGAATCACCAGAAAATATTCAAAATAAAACAAAACTAGAAAGTCCATAAACTCAAGACACTGGGTCAACGACCCAGGACCATGACAATGTATGTGTGTACAGTAGACTTGATAGACCCAAATGAGGAAGGACACATTGATGAAAGTATTTTACTGAAGGAAAAAACAGGCTTAAGTTTAGGCAACAAGGATGCAGCCCAAACAGGCAAAAATAACCAGTGGGGCAAATCCAAAAAAGGCAGGTCATCAATTAGAAGCAGGCCAAAAGAGAAATTAGTGAGTGAAACTGGTAGCGAATGGTATAAATATTATATAGTGATTATTGTGAAAAGGGAATCAGATGAGCACGTGGGGTTACAAGTCAGGTGACCGGGACCGGGATATCTGAAGTTACCTGTGTATAAGAATGTAGAAGAATGGCTGGTCTGGAAAGTTCTCAAGAAATGTATGACAAAAGTGAGGATAACCTAGATCCAGAGAGGAGGGAAAGATCCAGGATAAAAGCAACCAAGTCAGCCATTACTCAACTTAAATCATTTTTTAACCAAATGCATGCCTCTACTACAAACAAAGCAGCTACAAAACACTTAAAAAATTATTTACTTCTGTTATTTGTATTCCAAAATATAGTCTTGGACTAATCACATTAAAAGCACTTTAAAGTGGTTTGTGGTGCAAGATAAATAATAAATCTTAGCAAAGCTTCCGTGTTCAAAATAAAAGCCCCAGAAGCCTCTAAAGAAAGCTGGATATGCACTGTGTGATTTTGGGCTGTCTCACATGAGACATATTCAGTCTAAATCGGGTCATATCTTTAGTCGTGTCTCCAAAACAGTTGTTCTATGTCGCACAGTGAGAGAGATTCTTAGTTTGCCACTGTTAGTCTTGTGACCAAAGTTTCTGATATATTCTTAAAGTGTACAAAATTTAGGATGTGACTACTGCTACCACCTATGTCTGCTAACCAAACAATAGGAATGCACCATGAAGTGAGTACAACTCTAGCACTTGTTAGGAAGACAAAACAAACCCAAACAGAGGAGGTGAAGGTAACAAAATGTTTGAGATTCCAGAAAGTATTTGTAAGAGGTGTCTTCTGCTGTTATGATGACTGTATCAAACTTGTACTCTTTCTCAAATTTATGAGATCTGTGTTATATATTGTGGTTTGCAGTGAACTGAGAAGATGAAATAATGTACAACACACACACACACAAGTACACACAGTAATGTTTCCATTATATCAGAGGACACAAATGACTTAGAGTAATATCCTTGAAACTTACTTTAACCTCAATCATGAATACTACTTACCTATCTTTAATCTTACCCTAACCTAATATCAATGAAATTTAGCGACGTTTAGGGATGACAGGTGAAATAAACATGATCAACTCTGAGGCAATCAATTAAAACAACTACCAATGGCAGTGAAGGATACTGTTGATTAACATATGAGGGGGTAGTAAAAACATTAGAGAGTCACCTATGCGACTTTCAGTGATTCTACTTGTAGAAAAATGTTGTAGAGTAATATATCCTTTATTTATCCAGGTAAAATTCTCATCCATCCACTCTCTTCCGCTTATCCAATTCAGGGTCGTGGGAGCCTATCCCAGCTGCCATAGGGCAAAAGGCAGGGTACACCCTGGACAGGTCGCCAGTCTGTCGCAGGGCTAACACAGAGAGACAGACAACCATTCACACTCACGCTCAATCTAGAATCACCAATTAACCTAACCCCTCTAACTGCATGTCTTTGGACTGTGGGAGGAAGCCGGAGTACCCAGAGAGAACCCACGCAAACACGGGGAGAACATGCAAACTCCACACAGAAAGGCCCTGGCTGGAGTTGAACCCAGGACCTTATTGCTGTGAGGCAATAGTGCTAACCACCAAGCCACCGTGCTGCCCGTAAAAGTCTCATTGAGATTAAAAATCTCTTGTCTTCATGTCTCAAGAGAGAGATGAAATTGCAACAATTATAAAGCTCTGTTCAGACTTAAATGTGGGCAGGGCTTTACTCTACAAGCCACAATACAGACTCAATGGGCTGAATGCCTTATTCTCCTAGGTCTTTTCTGGTGTTTCAACAGCTCAAATCAGGTACAGCACTGACATATGTGTGTTTGGGTATATGTCTGTGTGTGTTTTGTGTATGTTTTGCAGGAGAAAGGAGGACAGTGGTTTCCTGTATGAGGATAGTCAACAAAACCATGGAGGTTGTCAACGATAGTTACTGTCAACCTGAAAACCGACCGCAACCCCAAATACGACTCTGCAACTCTCACCCCTGCCAGTACCGGTGAGACAAATATACAAACGCATGCACACACACACACACATACTTTTTGTGTGTTGTGTTAGAATTAACTGTCAAATAACCTATGAGATAGATATGGTACAATACAATACAGTACAAAATACTTTATTTATCCCATATTTTGGAAATTATTTTTGTTATAGCACTTGAAATGATGATGTAATAATAATAATAATAATAATAATAATAATAATAATACAAACAACAAAGTATGTATACTTAAGGAATAAATCTTAGGAAATGTTTTTAAGTCACAAAACTGTAAATGTTTCAACATGGGCGGACACCTACAAAACTCACTAAACACAGTAAAATATCAGGTCACACTTCATTGTCACTGATTTAATTTCCCATGATCTATCCCATCACCTTTAAGCTTTCTATAGTTGACTTTCATATTCCCATAAGTCTATTTTTATTCCCATTATGGCATTATAACATTCTTTTATAGTAGAATTTCTGGCAAAAACTATCTTTTTTTAATTTTTTCAACCATTTTTTAGGCCAAGTTAAGCCATATTCTGACTGTAGTTGGTTATGGATAGGCCAATGTTTTTTGGGATTTAGGAGCATTCTTTGCACTATGCAGCACAGTGGGAACATGTGTCTAATTAGTTGAAGTTATCTCTTTTTTGTGTCCTGTCTATTTACGATCATCTCTGTGCAATGTACACAAACAAACTGAGCTTTTTTCCCCCTACATCAACAAAATTTTGGAGCCCACAATTCAGATCCATCCATCCATCCATCCATGGCAGAAAATGGATCGCGAGGGCAGCAGTCTAACCAAAGATGCCCAGACATATGGTCACTATCCTAAGCTTGTGACCATACCATACCATACCATACCATACCATACCAGCTGTATTTACAAAGCACTTTAAAACAACCACAATGGACCAAAGTGCTGTACAAAAGAATAAACAAATAAAAACATTACAAGGCATAAAATACACATAAAATAAAAACACATAAAACGAGAGAACAGCCATACAATAAAACTAATAAGACCATAGGTGGGGGTAGGTGGAGGTTATCACTCGATGAAGCCAACAAAACCACATCATTTTCAAAAAGCAGAGATGAGATCCTGAGGCGACCAAACTCTCCACCCCCTCGGCTGTGCCTAGAAATTCTGTCCATAAAAATTATATGGAACATGGTTCATTCAGACTCAATGTCCCCAGTCTCCCTCAGAATGCAGTCAAAGCTTTGCTAGAGGTGGGAATTGAAGAGCTATCAGACCAGTGCCTCTACCAGACGTGCCCAGTGTGCCCTCACTATACATGAGGGTATACCAGGCCTGTCCAGCATCCTTCTCCCGCCACCTGATCCAACACCACCAGGTGGTGATCAGTCAACAACTCTGCTCCTCTCTTCACCCAAGTGTCCATCCATATAGTGAACATATGGTCACAGGTATGACGATATGATTACAAAATCAAGCATCGATCTGCAGCTATCCCAAGAGGACACCCTTATATTTGAACATGGTCTTGTTTGAGGAAAAACTGTGAATAACACAGAATTACAACAACAAAACACCACTGAGGTTCAGGTGAGGCAGATCATTCCTCCCAGTCACACCCCTCCAGGTCACAATGTCATTGCCCACATAAGCATGGAAGTCCCCCAGTAGAAAAGTGCCCCATCTGGGGATAATGGAGTCTCCAGGCTGAGCCCAGCAAGCAGACGCTTACCAACAGGCCCATCCCCTGGGCCTGGCTAAAGGTTGAGGTCCCAGTAACCCTAGTCTGGGGGAGGTAACACAGTTCACTCTTTTTTTTTTTTTCCATAGAGGTCTCATGAATCACAGTTAGTCTGCTGCATTACTCTGAAAATGCATTTTCAGAGTAATGTCAAACAACTGTTAAACAGAAAAGAAAATTAAATGGGTGTATGTTTAGACAAAAAAAGATGATTAAGGTTATTGAGACAGCAACAGAAATATCTATCCTTCTCTATCTCACACTAATGAGAAAAGAGTTTTTGAGAGAAAATTAGTTTGCTGTGATAAGATCCCACTAACTAAATACTGTCTGTAATTCTAGTACACTCAAAAAAATGATTCTTCACCCTCAATAAACATGAAGCAATAATTTTTAGTAAAATGCAACCGAAATATATAAAATCAAAGGTTAATTTATTCAAATCATTAATCATTAAGGAAATCTGCTGGTATAAATTGAATGTATCTGGTAAATTTCATTTGACCAGATTCCATTAAATGTAACATTTTACATTGTACTTATTTACAAAATTACATGGAAAATTTACATGTGTCATGTAAAGTCATGAATTTGTTCAGAATTTTTTTTTGAGTGTATTCTTTTTCCAACAAAAGAAAGGATAAAGAAGAGGAAATTGTGTTAGTGTTGTTTCAAGTCTTTTTTTCACACAAACTTGCTGTAAATTTATCTCACCATTCAGAGCTAAGTAAATGGAATTGCCATGGAAGTGCTATACACCTGAATTTGTTCTAATGCCCAGTAGGGGCCAGCTTTTCTGATTTCAAGAATTAGTTTAATTAAATGGGAGAACAAGCTAACTGCAACTGCCTCGATTGCTAGCTTCACACATAAACAGACTCAACAGAAGTTTTGTAACTTCTGCCGAGTGATGACAAAAATGCTCAGCTCAAGGCTTCACAATGGGTATTCTCTAACCAGTGGATAACATCACAGTGGTTACATCCTTCTTTATTCTACAGTTCATTAGTATGAACTCAAAAGGTAAACAACTGATATTATTCACAGGTGGGTGACAGGTGAGTGGGGACCTTGTTCTGTCACTTGTGGTAAAGGTCTTCAGCGGAGGGAGGTGTTGTGTATTTACCACCTACAGAACGGTTCAGTCATTCACACCAGGGACCTGTACTGCCAAGGAGGAAAACCTCCTGTTCTACAGGGCTGTGAGGGCCACATTTGCCTCACAGTATGGGAGGCTTCAGAATGGTCCAAGGTACGTCACATACACACTCAGGGAGTTCTAGAATGTACTTTTAGAATGGTACACTCAGAAATAATAAAATAATATTTATTTATCTATTATTATTATTATTATTATTATTATTATTATTTTGCTCAAGTAAACTAACCTGTGTAAAAATGGCCTACGTGATGGAATGACTAGGAATGACTATTTTGTGAACATCTAATCAGGCCTGTTATTGTACAAAAATTGTTTAGAAAATGAAAGTTATGCTAAATCCACCTAGTTACCTTACCTTTTCATGGATAATCTCAATGAATATGAATAAAGAGTAAGCAATAGGACAAACAGTACTCCACAAATTTCACACAACACAGACATATTGGAGGGGCAGGACAATCATGATGGGCTATGGCAATCAAGAGGCTGGTACCAATTGGCTCATTATACAACACACAATGAGACAGGAATATATTATGCATATGTGTCATGGTCCTGGGTCAGTTTACCCAGTGTTTCTGTGTTTTTTGGACTTTCTAGTGTTTATTTGAATATTCTATGTTTCTTGGTTTGAATATTTATATTTGTTTCGTGTAGTGTTATGTTCCTTAGTTATCTCAGAGTTTTGTTCTCCTCTCTCAGTGTTCCCATCCTCTTGTGTCAAGTCTCCTGTGCGTAGTTAGTCTTGTCTCCATGTTGGTTTCCCTTTTTGTCTGTTTACACTTCTGTGTCAAGTCAGTATGTCTTAGCCTTTGTCTAAGTGGTTATGCTTCCTGTTTTATTGTGATAGTCTCTTGTCCTGTGTGCATCATGTTCAGTTTTGTTTCCCCCTGTGTCATTAAGTGTATTCAGTTCAGCGGTGTTCCCATGTGTCTCCACTAACCCTAATCACCTCCTTGTGTATTTATTGTCTCAGTCTCCCTTTGTCATAACATCAGTCATTTTCCCCTCATGTCTCCTTGCTTCAGTGTCTCTGTGCCCTAGTGTTTTTAGTATCACTTCCCAGTATAGGCTTTGGTTAGTTTTTCATTTAACTTTTATTTTCTTTGTGTTTTATATCCACTCATCGGCCAAATAAACAGCTCATTTTGAGTTTAACCTCACCTGCCTGTGAGTCTGCATTTGGGTCCTCATTTCCACTACGTTTCATGACACATATGTACAAAACTGTTTCTTAAGAGTGCAATTGATTATGCTATGGGATTAAATCAGTGCTCCAGATTTAGGGGACATATTTTACAACGAACAATACTTTTAAGAAAACATGAAATTGTAAGAAGCAATTCAATAAGCAATAACAATATAAAGCTTAAAAGGGGCTTCTCCTGCAGGTTCCAGATCTTTTGAATATGTTCATAAAAGGATGTACTTAATCTATTAGAGGTATACTGATTTGGAAATTGGTCTAAAATTATTACCCAGAATATTTGGAAGTTTAAAGTTACTTCTTTTGGTGTATGCTGTGCACTTTTCCTGTAAACCTCTGCCAAATTCTTCTAAGTGACATATTGCTATAGTGTCAAGAATCCAAATTTTGTTCATGTCAGTTCCTTTATAAGTACATCATACATCTGCAAAAGAAAAAAAAAATCCTTATATTCCACTCTTTTTATCTATTTTTCTTTTTCTGTCACTTTCGCTAGTGTTCATCAAATTGTGGTCAAGGTGTCCGCAGACGAACAGTGTCATGTACAAACTCTCAGGGTCTGTGTGATCCATTGTCCCAGCCAACCCAAGAGGAATCCTGTGAGGACTACTCCAAATGTTACGAATGGAAAACTGGAGACTGGTCCAAGGTATGACTGTCTCTCTCTCTCTGGGCAAATTCAGAATATTTTCACAGTCCAACGCTTTGGATCTTAAATAACACTCAGATTTATGTAACTTAATCTAAGATGCTTTATACCTCTGATTCCTCCCATGTCTATTTTTACTTTGTTAGTTCAGTTCACCAGGGGCAATATTATGGTGTTGACTCTTTTTTAAAAATAATTTTTACTGCAGTCTCCTAAAACTTTTTGTTGACTGCATGTTTTTTGACTGTTGCTTGAACAAAACCCAGAAATATATATGGGTGAGTTGTAACAGAGTTGCGTAACCTACGCATACAAGAAGGGATGACTTCAGTGCACGTTGTATTGGAAATTATGCACTGAATGCTGCCAGCCCAGTCTCACAAAGTTTAACATTTGTTAAGCCACTTGACACTGACCTACAGTATGAAACACGGCAGCACTCATTGTTGTAGTTGAATCTATGAAATATGCCAAAGATAACAGTTGGACAGGCATAAAATAGTTTTTTTTCCCACCACCAAGGTGATCCCTAAAGAGCTTTTAGTCAAAAACTTGGCATATCTCAGCAGCCCAATGTTTCTTCCAAGCTTTGAAAACTAAAGCAGATAACTTATAACAGCCATTTCATTCTGTCATCATGAGCACAGAAGAACACTTCTGCATTTTTAACAGACATCTCACTAAATATAGATATTCTTAACTCATGGTAACAAGGATAGTACAAAAGAAAGTGTAATTCATTCTCATCTTCTCCTAATTCACATAATTCACTTATCCTGTCTTCCTCTACTTTTAAATCTGCCAACTTCAAGAGCAGGAGAAAGGTTTCCTATTTGAAGCTGTGCAATTAAATGCAATTGACTTCTTGTCAAGTTGACAGTAACATGAAGCAGTATCTTAGCTGTTCCTAGGACTACACCTCTGCTGGAGCCACTCTTCCAGTTTGGAGGTTATTTAGCTCCTATTTACAGTGCCTTGCAGAAGTATTCATCCCCCTTGGCATTCGTCAGGTTTTTTTGCCTCACAACCTGGAATCAACATGTTTTGCAGTGACATTTCATGTGATGGATCTGCACAAACTAGGCTGCGTTGGTGAAGTGAAATGAGAAAAAAATATAGAAAAATGAATTTTTAATAAATTAAAATCTGAAGATTGGCATGTGCATAAGTATTCAGCCCCTTTGCCATGAAGCCCCTAAAAAGTCCTGGTGCAACCAATTTCTGTCAAAACACACACAAATGGTGAAATGAATTCCACCTGTGTGCAATCAAAGTGTCACATGACCTGTCAGTATAAACAGACCTTTGCTGAAAGGCCTCAGAGTTTGCAACACCACTAAGCAAGAGGCATCACACCATGAAGACCAAGGAGCTCTCCAAACAAGTCAGGGACAAAGTT
>VUQS01048509.1:0-17601 GCA_015108495.1 Heterochromis multidens | reverse complement strand
TCTCTCTGTATTATTGTAGGGTCTTTACCTTACAATATAAAGCACCTTGAGGCGACTGTTGTTGTGATTTGGCGCTATATAAATAAAATTGAATTGAATTGAAGGGTGGCTTCAAGAAGCCAGTCTTAAGAAAGGGAAACAGGGAGAAAAGGCTTAAGTATAGCAAATTACACATGAATTGCAGTGAAAATCAGTGGTAACCGGTCTTATGGAATGATTTGAAATTTTTGGTTCAAATCAGTACTTATGGAGGTGTTCAGGAGGGAGATACAACAGTGAGTGTACAGCCATCTGTAAAACATGGTGCAGGCTCGGTCATGATTTAGAGCTGCATTTCAACCAGTAGTAGTGTTGGGGATCTTGTCAAAATTGATGGAATTATGAATGCAGAAAACTACTGTCAGATTTTGATCCACCATGCAGTACCATCTGGTAAGCATCTGATTGGCATCAGCTTCATTTTTCAGCATGACAATGATCCCAAACACACTGCCAGTGTGGTAAAAGCATACTGGGATAGAAAAACACACAACAGAACACGATCAGTCATGGACTGGCCTCGTTAGAGCCCAGACTCCAATGTTATTGAAGCAGTGTGGGATCATCTTGACAGAGAACAGAACAAAAGGCAGTCAACATCCAAAGAGGAGCTTTGGAATGTCCTTCAAGAAGCCTGGAGATGTATTCTTGAAGACTACTTAAGGAAATTACAAGAAAGTTTGCCTAACAGAGTTCAGGCTGTGTTGAAGAATAAAGGTGGTCATACCACATATTGACTTTCAGCTCATTAGATTTTTACAAACTCTGTTCTTGCCTTGTCCAATGTTTTCTTAGCCAGTTCAAACAGGTCATCTTACTTAATGACACAAACACCCCTCTGGTCCTCAGGTTTTAAAACCAGTGGTCACACATTGTGGCATACAGTGATGGAATCCAAGAATACAGTGCATCTGGAAAGTATTCACAGCGCTTCACGTGTTCCACATTTTGTTATGTTACAGCCTTATTCCAAAATGGATTAAAAATCCTTTTTCACCTCAAAATTCTACACACAATACCCCATAATGACAAAGTGAAAAAAAAGTTTGCTTAAAATTAAAATTAAAAAACAAAAATATAACATGTACATAAGTATTCACAGCCTTTGCCATGACAGTCAAAATTGAGCTCAGGTTTCCACTGATTCCACTGATCATCTATCAGATGTTTCTACAATTTGATTGGTGTCTATCTGTGATAAATTCAGACCTTATATAGATAGGCACACACCTGTCTATATAACGTCCCATAGTTGACAGTGCATGTCAGAGCACAAACCAAGCCATGAAGTCCAAGTAATTGTCTGTAGACCTCTGAGACAGGATTGTATTGAGGCACAGATCTGGGGAAGGGTACAGAAAAATGTATGCAGCGTTGAAGGTCCCAGTGAGCACAGTGGCCTCCATCATCCATAAATGGAAGAAGTTTGGAACCACTAAGACTCTTACTAGAACTGTTCGCTTGGCCAATCTGAGCGATCAGGGTAGAAGGGCCTTAGTCAGGGAGGTGACCAAGAACTCGATGGTCACTCTGACAGAGCTCCAGTGTTGGTCTGTAGAGAGAGTAGAATCTTCCAGAAGGACAACCATTTCTACAGCACTCCACCAATCAGGCCTGTATAGTAGAGTGGCCAGATGGAAGCCACTCCTTAGTAAAAGGCACATGACAGCCCACCTGGAGTTTGCCAAAAGGCACCTGAAGGACACTCAGATCATGAGAAACAAAATTCTCTGGTCTGATAAAACAAAGATTGAAGTCCTTGGCATGAATTCCAAGCATCATGTCTGGAGGAAAGCAGGCACCACTCATCACCTGGCCAATACCATCCCTACAGTAAAGCGTGATGGTGGTGGCAGTATCATGCTGTGGGTATGTTTATCAGGAACAGGAACTGGGAGACTAGTCAGGGTTGAGGGAAAAATAATGGCAGCAATTTACATAGATTTCCTTGATGATAACCTGCTCCAGGCCACTCTGGACCTTGGGCTGAGGCAAAGGTTCATCTTTCAACAGGACAACAATCCTAAGCACACAGCCAAGATAACAAAGGAGTGGCTTCAGGACCACTGTGTGAATGTCCCTGAGTGGCCCAGTCAGAGCCCAGAGTTGAACTCAATTGAACATCTCTGAAGAGATCTGAAAATGGCTGTGCAACGACGCTCCCCATCCAACCTGATGGAACTTAAGAGGTTCTGGAAAGAAGAATGGGAGAAACTGCCCAAAATAAATATGTGTGCCAGCTTGTAGCATCATACTCAAAAAGACTTGAGGCTGTAATTCCTGTAACATGACAAAATGTGGAACAAATAAGGCACTGTGAATACTTTCCGGATGCACTGTAAACATTCACTCAATTATTGTACTTTGGTACAGCACAAAAAATTATAGTATTTTCGATGAGTATTTTTATTTTATGCTACTTTGTAATTCTGACACAAACATTCCAATACATTTATTATATAGGTTGTTTTTTTCCCTTTTTAAAAAAATTTATCTTAGTAATAAAGTGGACAGCGTTTAATAATGACAATACAACACTATGCACCACACTGCATGGTGTAATGTTTTGAATTACTTGAAACATCTGATCTAATATACTGCTATCATGTCCTGCATAATTATAAAGCTCACAAGTGACCTTGTTGATTTTCTTTCCTCTTCTTGCAAAATTTTGTATGATTAAACTACCCCTCAGCTTCACCAAGATGGTTACAAATGGCAGAAACTCTATGTGCTAAAGCTCTATGAACACAAGGCATTCAATAATACAACAAGTTATTTCCATAAATTATACATCATTATTCACTGTGTTCAGCTGTTGAAGGTCATGGGCTGGTATATGCACCAAATAGATGCTATTACCTTGTCACAATTAAACACAAGATACACATAACTGGTGGGAAGCCTCTGAGCACATGTCAAGGATTCTTTATCATTACAACGGTGGGAGTATATGCAGACAGGTTTTAGTCACACAGTGACAGTTTGGCAATAACCAGTACGTGCAATCCTTACAAAATTATTGTTGTTTTTCTTTTTTTTTTTTTTCCTTTCTGAAAAGCAGTAAAGGCTCAAAATAACAACAACAACAATAATAATAATCACAGTGAAGTCAATTGGAAAGAAACAATTAACACATTATGACAGTATGAAAATGGCACAGATGTTCTTACTGCTACTTCAAATACATTTTTAACCAGTTCATAAGCATGCAACTGGGAATGAGGAATCTCTTCCACTGAGGTAGGAATAAATGAGTCCTTAATTAGCTTGTTGTAAATTCAGCTGATGCAGAACAGCTGTTTCCTCAGCAACAAAAAACACCTGCAACCCTGCAAAAGATCTGAACAATAGATTATAAACTGCATTTTCACAGATGCAGAAACTCTCAAATCCATTTTATTTATTGACATAATAATATTAATAACATGTTAACAGTAAAAATAAAACACCATTACTGCACTGCTGGTTAAATCTGTAAACGAATCTCGGTCAATTATCAGTGAAGTACTAAATTAATCAAATATGGAACAAATCTACAAAATAAGCTATAGCCTGGTCATATACATACTAACTAGAGTGTACAAAACAGAAACAGACAGGTTTTGTTACCACCATGTAAACAATATCTCAAATGAACATTATCTGTCTGTCTAGGCTTTTAATGATGTACTTGTTCCAGGGTGGAATGACTGTACAGCATACATCTTTAATGACTTTAATAAGCAAGAATGGGGTGTTCACATTTTAATTTATTTTGGATTTTCTCTAATCCACACAGGGTCAAAATTATACATACAGGCTCAAATACACTACTAAAAAAAAGATTTTGAAAACGCATCAGATTTCAATGGGAAAAAAAATCATGCTGGATATCCATACTAATATGGAATGAGTAATGTGTTATGAACGAAACGAGCCACATCATTTGATGGAAATGAAAAGTATCCACCTACAGGGGGCTGAAATCAAAGACACCCTGAAAATCCAAGTAAAAAAAATGATGTGGCAGTCCATTTTGCTGAAACTTCATTGCAGCAAGTCAAAATGGTACTCCGTAATTTGTATGGCACGTATTGATGTGCCATCCTAGAGGATTGGACTACCTGTGCAACCTCTGTAGGGTCCCGGTATCGCCTCATGCTACCAGTAGTGACACTGACCCTATAGCCAAATGCAAAACTAGTGAAAAAACAGTCAGAAAAGATGAGGGGGGAAAAATGTCAGTGGGGGGTTGTCTCATTGTTGCCCCTCTAGTGCACCTGTTGGTAATGTCATTAACACCAAAGCAGCTGAAACTTATTAACAACCCCCTCTGATACTTAACTGACCAGATCAATATCCCACAAGCTTAATTGACTTGATGTTATACTCTGATTAAAAAATGTTCCTTTAATTTTTTTGAGCAGTGTAGTTTCTTGAGACCTACCCATCTTACATGACTATAGGAAAAAGGGAAGAGCCAGAATTAAGTTGTTATTTGCATCACTAGTCTTAGATCATCCTTTCTACAGTGAGTTCCTTCAAACCTTGACTGGAACTGGAAAATATTATTTGCATTTTAAGAAATTTGGGCAAATGTTTCAGTCAGTATCATATTTTTACAACCTAATACTTTTTGTGGATAAGCTCCAGTCCCTCTGATGTCAGGAAGTGGGTAAATAATATAAATTACCCAAATATATTCTATCAAACCATTACCCACATCATACCAGTGTTATATAACAATATATTAATACAATAAATGCAGTATATTTCTGTTACACATTTGTTTTGTTACATAGTGAACATTTTTCACTGTCCCGGTGATTCTGCCTTCATTTGTGAGCCCGCTCTGCTCTAATCTTTCCAGCTTCCTGCAGACCCACTGACGATTTGAACCTCATCCAACTCCAAGAATTGACAGAAGAATAGAAATCTCTCCCAGATGGTTTAAAAAGTCAATCAACAAACTTGTCGAAGAAGTGAAATATCCGGAGCCTTCTAATCCCATTAAAGATGTGGTCAGGATTAAATCAGGATTTTTTGGAAGTTACAGTTGTACTGTAGCCCTCACATAATGAGATTTCCAAATTTGCATAATTTTAATGGCATACAGTTAGGTCCATAATTTGAGAGAGACACATTTTTTATAGTTTTGCCTCTGTACACCACAACAGTGGATTTTAAATCAAACAATTAATATGTGATTCAAGTACAGACTTTCAGCTTTAATTCAAGAGGTTTTTTTTTTTAAAAATTACATTGACTGTTTAAGACTTACAACAATTTTTATGCATAGTCCCCCATTTTCAGAGGCTCAAAAGTAACTGGGCAAACACTTTCATGGCCTGTTCCTTTGTTATTTCCCTTGTTATTTCCCAACAAATGAAGCAGTCAATATCTGAAGATGATTCAAAGTGTTGAATTTGTATTGTATTTTTTTCACTGTAATTTTAAATGTCAGGCCCAAAGAGATGTCAGTGCTAGTGAAGGAGGTCATCACTGGACTGAAAAACAAAATAAACCTGTCAGAGAGATAACAAAAAGTTTAGGAATGTCCAAATCAACATTCTGGTACATTCCAAAAAAATAACAAATATGCTCTGGCCAGCTCAGCAATCCTGAGGAGGTCGACGTATCATTGTCAAAGTCTGCAATCACTTTCATGAATGGAAATACAGAGAGGTTACATCAAGGTGCAAACCACTGGTTACACTTAAGAACAAGAAGGCCAGATTAGACTTTACCATATTTATTATTTGATTTAAAAGCCACTGTGGCACAGAGACAAATTTGTACAACAAATGATCAACCTACGTGTAGTTAACTGAAATCTTCTTTAAGATGTTAAAATAACAAGCATTAGAAAGAGACAATGATGAAATAATACGTTACGTAATTGGTTTTGAGCCTGAATTGTGATACAACTTTAGATATTCAGTTGAGCAAGCATATGCTTTTAAAGGAGTGGGATGCAATATAATATACATGTTCATGATCTAATTCTGTGTCTCAGAGGAAGAGAAGTAGACATATTGTATAAAAGTTTTATGCTGCGTTTCTCTCCTTGTCCTAAGTAGGCTCAGCTAAATGGTTCAGCAGAACTTCATAAACTAGAACTTTATAATACTGAATGAAATTATACCAAAGTACAAAAATGTTTGTAAAAATATCATGTGTGCCTCACATACAGTATAACATTGTGTTGAATGTATACTTGAGACATCATATATGTAGTACAGGATAATAAAAAAATAAAAAATGCAGACTTATTTTCTTAAACAGTTGGCCACTAGTTTTCATCAAACATAACTATACCAAACTGCATTTGTTGGAGGCTGTTTTCAATCATAAATTAATCCCCATGGTAATTAAGTATGTGCTTTGATTGCTATCAGTTCCCATAAGTATTCTTCAGATTGGGCAGAGGGTCTTTGGTCATCCATTTTGCTCAATAAAAAACAGAAAGGGATCCAATCCAGGAGTCCACTGCATTATATTCTGTTAATCCCACATTTTGCCTTGCCTTGGCAACAGTGTAATATAAAAGTTCCACATGAGAAACCAACTCCAACTCTTTGGATGAAAGCCCAGCAAAAGTTATGCCACCACCAACACAGCTGGAATGTGAACTGTTGTTGCTATTTCCACCATCATTTACTGTGGTGCTGCCCAACTCCCAACTAGCAGGTGGATGAGGGCTCCTATTAGACATGTCTATGGAAATGATAACTTGTTAATGTCAGTTTATTGGGCTGTATAGCAGCACTGAAGCAGGTGAACTAACATTTCGATAAGTATTGCAGTTCGACAGCAGGGAAACATTATTTGATGGATATTCAGGATACATTCAGGACCTTCTGGGAACATTTAGGGGACCATTAAGATGAAACAATTCCTACAGGTCTCTACACGACATGTTTGTAGAATCATTTGTGACATTACATTCCACATTCCCAGATTTTTCTGCTGGTGTAAATTAAATCACCATTACTATAGGGCATTCCCTCTAAGTGTCTACACTACATTTCCAAGAAGTTGGCAGAATTTGTGGAGACATTATATTGTATGTTCCCAGAATATTCTGGGAGCGCAAGATATCGCTGTGCAAGAATGTTCCTGGACAGTCACAATGTTAAGTTCTTTAAATGATAGTTGTATGTTATTTATATTCAGAGTACTTTTAGGACATTACAGCATTTAAGGAAATAAACAGCATGGGAACATTCTGTAAATGTCCTAAATGTTTTCTACGGGTTGCAATGTTGCAATGTGACCATTAAAATATTGTCGTAAATTCATATTGCAAACTGAAATTTTGCATCTTCATAACCATAATAGGACATTTTAGGAATGTCCCCAATGTTCTGTAAAAGTTCAGGATGTTTGTCGACTTTAGAGAACCTCTAGAGAACGTTCCCTCTAAGGAGGGTCAGATTTAGAAATCAGTATTTCAGCCTGTCAGTTTAGGACTGTTCTTGTTCAGTAATACATTTTCTGTTTTGCTTGTGTAGAGGTTTTAATTATGGGAACCTGATTATAAAAGATTATTATCTTCATTCCTTCTTTCAGTGTGGTTTCTGTGGTGTCTTTGTAATACTGTCAAATAGCTGTGCTCACAGCAATAGCAACAGCCACGGATGAGGCGACTGTTGTGATTTGGCGCTATATAAATAAAATTGAATTGAATTGATAAGAACGCAACAACCACCCTAAGCATTTGGCATATGGTGACCTAAAAACAACTAAGTTTAAAAGTGCACCATGTTTTACTTAACAGCAGCAACTTTTTAAAACTTCTTTTGAGGCCATGTTTCACAGTTAGCATGTGGTGCCTTTTCTTGACTTTTTTAACAACTAGTTGAGGCAGTCAGCTGCCCACCAAGCGTCTGGGTCTGTCATAGGTTTGAAATTTTCCTCCTGACAAGTGCTTCCTGAAGTGAGAATTGAGTTTCTTTTTATCACAGTTAGTTTCCACAGGTTTGTGGAGAATGAAACCTTTTTTTTAACCTCTTTATACACCACAGTGGATTTTAAATTAAACAATCAAAATGTGATTGAAGTCCAGACTTTCAGCCAGACTTTCAGCCCCCATGGGGATAAATAAAGTGTTTTTTGAATTAAATTTGAATTTGATGTACCTCCCCTCCCAGGTTTACTCCATCCACCTCAAAAGCAGTCTGAATAAACATGAGACCTTGATGATGCTTCAGTGTGAAAATTGGGAGTTTTCATGTAACAGTGCACCCTGGTAGCATGGCTATTCGCCATGAAACAGGAAGTTGTTGAGTTGTTTGGAAAGCTTAAAAAGTCATAAAGCCAACATGATGTAGGCCTTCATGTTCTATGGCTCTTATCAATAGATGTTTCAAACAGGCTCCATAGCACCATCTAAAAAATATTTAAAAATCACCCCTTTCACTACGTTTCATCTATGTGTCTGAAATTTGGTAGCCTCATGTAATGTCTTAAGATATCCAAAACCTCTCTCGGAGCCATAGCCTAAATCTAACAGGAAGTCAGGCATTTTGAATTTAAAGTGTAATTTTGGCTGCTTTTTTTGCTATTTTAAGGCCTCATATTTTAACAAACTCTTCCTAGCGATTTCATCAGATCAATATGATCTTTGGTGAGTGGAATCTAAAGACCTTGTTGATGTGAAATTGCGAAGCTTTTGAGTTTTCGTGAAAGGGCGTGTTCATGGCGGCATGCCGAATTTTGATCATTCGCCACAGGACACAACATTGTATATCTCAATTGTACATCTTCCAATCTGTCCCAAACTTCACATGCTTGATGGGCGTCTGAGTCTGGAGACATCTATATGCCAATATTAGGTCACACTTGTGGTGCCACCTAGTGGCAACAGGAAATCAGCAGTGGGTGGTAATCATCAACCCATGTGCATGAAATTTTAATTGGTGGTTCAACGCATGATATACATTTGCGTGACATATCGTTAGTGGGTATTCTCCATTGCCACCTAGTGGCCATAGGAGGTATTCAGTAGGTAAATGACACAACACCCAATTAGCATCACGGGCTTAAAACATCCATGACTGCGTGGTACTGCTCACCCACAGGACGCCTGAGCTGTAGTTCAGTTTGAATACAGCACGGCTCGACTGCAGCATGCCTGGACATGCGCCAGGATGCGAGGGCCCTCTCATCGCCGCTTGCAGCTTTTATTATTATTATTAGTAGTAGTAGTAGTAGTAGTAGTAATAGTAGTAGTAGTAGTAGTAGTAGTGGTAATAGTAGTAATAGTAGCAGCAGCATTAATTTTAAAGACTGTAAACTGTTTACATTTCTTAAGACAGCCAGGTTCATACGCGTGGTCAGAGGGACTTCTAAATTTGTTCGTAAAGTATGGTTAAGAATCTTAAGTGCCTAAAACTTTTGTATAATACTATGGATTGTATCCAACAGTGCTTCCAGCATCCATATTTCAGGGAGTTTTAGGCACACTTTCCGGGACTTATTTCCTTTTTCAATGTATTTTTGTTACAGCTCTACTTTTTCATAGCAGTTTTGTGGGGTAGGGTGTGGTTTTCAAATCAAAAGTGATGTCATTACATACCCTCTAAAGGCCTTTTGAGCTTTCATGTTGACAGAAAGACAGAACCACAGAGAGAGCTGTCATCACAAGATGGATCTCAGCACCTCTCTTGTCAATACGTGTCAAGCTGAGACGAATGGCATAGTCCACTTGCAGTTTCATGTGTACTCTCTCTGCTGTAGATGTGTCCCAGTCTGTCTTTTGGGGGCAGTAGCAGTTTTTGTCTGTTGCTTAACTTACTGTCACAGATGATTTATATCTTTTTAAACTGGAAGCAGAGCTGTTTTGCTTTTGGGCCACAGTTGAAAAGACAGACTGCAGCTTCAGATTGTCACTCCTGGGAGGTTTATTGATCTCTATTTCTATGCTCCAGCTGATACTAATATGCCACACTTGTTGCGTGCTTGCAGTGATGTCGCACTTATTGTGCCTTTCTATGTTAATACTGAAGAAGCATGCAGTTCTAAAGAAGAGTGGACACAGGTGGGATCTCTTGAAGTTTCTAAATTGCCTCCTTATGAAGGACTGAAGACAGTAACATCCCTATGATACTCAGATTTATTGGTAATTTGTGCTAAAAGCTAAATATAAGGTGCTTCATCATACTTTGTCTTTTAACATGTTTGCATGCTAACATTCAGGGATTAAACTGGGATTGGTAATGTGAGCGACTCTTAGATACAAGGGTTGCACTCACGCTTCTGGGGTATGACACTTTTTCCTTCATTTGAACTCTCTCACCCAATCAAATCCTTAAACAAACCTTAAAGTCAGTCCTTTTAAAGAAAGAATGGTTAGGTTAAACATACCTGTAGCTTCACAGGGTCTATACATACATCTTAGGTACATGGCGGAACAGCGGTAACAGTATTTATTACTGATAACTATTTATTATTTCCATCATTGTTTTGCTATTTCTGACAAAAATGATTGGTCAAGACGTAATCACAATCTACTTTTCTTTTACTTTTCAATCCACACACATGGAAATGTATGTTTGCATATATTTGAAATGTATATAAGGCAAATATAGTTTGTTCTAATGGGCTTGAAAGTCAATATTTGGTAAGAGCAGGGGTTAAGGTGGGATGGAATGATCCAGAATGGTGTTCCTGGACCTTCAGATAATGAGCAATTAAATCTGATAGACAGGTTAATTCATATTACTGTTGAATTCATTAATTTTTTGTGTGGTGCAGCCTGCCATTTCTTCCAGTGATGGCATGGAGGTACATGCTCAGTAATGGGAAAATAATGACATCCCACAGCTCACCTACACCCTCATTACATCTTTCTTTCTTCTCATCCTTGTGATGCGTCCATAGTGCAGATGTAAAATTGCATCGTGGCACTTCACTATGTAGCTAGCACTACAGAAGAGACACAACCATAAACAGAGAAGCGTTTTTTAAGTGACAGGTAATTTCAAATGCAACTTTTCAAACAGCTCAACAAATATCCTCATACAGGAAACAATTTTCATAACACATAATAATATGCATAATGCATGAGGTAGCATCAAGTGCAAGAGGTGCCAGATGAAAATGACACATGTTTAAGTGCATAGTATAAAACCATTATGGAGCTATCGTTGTTTATTGAGAGAGATTTCTGAATTTGGAAAGAAGCTGTTAGTGAATCGGGTATTTCTGGATTTGATGGATTGATAACATCTACCAGAAGGCTGCAGTTCAAACAGATGGTAACTTGGGTGAGAGCAGTCTTTGATGATGTTTTGGAATCTGGAGAAAATACGGCTGTTCACAATTTCACAGGAAGTGAAAAAAAAAACAAAACAAAACGTTAATGTACAACTCAGATGGAGAAAGATGTAAAAAAGACAGGAGAGGAAGATGAATACTCAGCAAGTGACATTTGCTATACTGGAAATTTAAATCTTACTGTCCTAATTTGTTTAAACGTTTTAAATCAGATATTGGATCTATACATGATGTGTTGCTGAAGTTTTGTTTTTGTGGAACGTCTTGCAAAACAAATTGAAGTGTACTAATTTTGTGTTATTTAAATCTACATGAAAAAACTATAGGCCTACTAAGCACTTGGTACAGTTTAGTACCAGGCTAAACTGGTTAGTTTGCAGTATTGTGGTGAAGTTTACAGTAATACACTTCATGTTGGAGTGGTACAGAACAGACATGGTAAGTGTTAGGCTAGCAGGTAGCAGACATCAATTTATTTTTAAGGTGATGATGTTGATTAGATTCACTCACTGAATTCTACCTTTTATACTATCATCATAATGTCTAGAGCTTCAAAGTAATTATTTTCTGCATGTTGCACTGCTACACCCAATATTAGGGTTCCCCCACCTGCCAAATCCCACTTTAACCCCCGGGTCTGAACACCTTTATTCTTCAGCACAGCCTGAACTCTCTTCCTTGTGATTTCTTTAAGTATCTTCAGGAAAAGTTCTCCAGGCTTCTTGAAGGACATTCAAAGCTCTTCTTTGGATGTTTCTGCCTTTTGTTCTGTTCTCTGTCAGGATGATCCCACACTGCTTCAATAAAGTTGAGGTCTGGGCTCTGGGGAGGCCAATCCATGACTGATAGTGTTCCACTGTGTTTTTTTCTATCCAGGTATGTTTTTACCACACAAGCAGTTGTTTGGGATCATTGTCCTGCTGAAAAATGAAGCCCATAAAAGCTCATCTTGCAGCCATATTGTATCTCTTGGTTGCTCTTCCCCAAACAGCCCCAGCTCGATTTAACCCTTGCTAACACTAATTAGCACTAATTGCACACAATTGACAAAATAACACTTTGAACTGAAGAAGACAGTATATCAAAGGCTCATCAAAGCTATGCCAGTCCATCATGTGATGAACATGATTGGATGAATGTAATTTCATCACAATATATAAAGAAGATGTAGAGAAATTTTGAAATAATTCTCTGAATACCACAATTATCATATAATTTCCAGAGAAGATAACTAGTCTGTGAAATAGCCGAAGGTTTAACTTAAATAATAATAAAATTAATTAATTAGTATTAATTAATTAATTTGTAATTTCATCTCATTTGTCTGAAGACTTGACATGTGCTGTATGTTCCATTACAGCAGTTCATGGACAGAAGCAGTCCTGAATATCTGAATGACTTCAGCTTCCTGTCTTATTTTCTTTGTATGTGTTTATTTGACATCTTAATCTCCTAACATCTAGCAGGTCATTGGTAACCCATCTAGGGTTAGATATGGTATTTAACATCTTCATGTTTCTGAAAATGTTTCTGTTGAGCATTTGGCTAAAACAAAACGCAGCCCTGATCTTAACTCTAGAGGTTGTGAACAACCTGGTATTAAGAGGCTAATGCATTTTTATTCTGCCACATTTTCACTCACTTAAATTTATTCAACCAACCTCTGCTCCAGTATCAGTTCAAATATTAAACTGTGGAAATCACTGCCCTGTAAACTGCATGATTTGAATGATTTCATGGCATGAGTGAAGCACCCACACTTTCTAAATGGTGTAAGGTATCCTAAAATTAGCTGTAAGCAACACATTCTTTTTCCTGTATGACCCTTGTCATTTTGTAATGTTAATGTTTAGCTATCAGGATTCAACTAGCATTAGACTGAGCTTTACAGTGGATTACTATTTTGCAAGGCTGTAAGAGGTTGAAGGATATTACTGCAGAGATCATTTTAATGTAACATGCTAGTCAGAGTGGTCTGTTAAAGAAGTGGGCAGGTGGTAAAAGCAGTGTGATTGAACAATCACCAAACATGTGAAAAGATGCAGTATTCTGCAGGGGATTTTGATGCAGAGAGAACATAGCAGAAATTGGGCAAACAAGAGAGAAAAAAAACAAGCCTTGTTCTTTTGAGAGCTTCGACTCATTTGTTTGTTTGGCCCCAAATGGGCATGCCTGCTGCACAGTTTTTGTTTCTTTACTTTCCAGGCATTCAGCTGACACTCACATCCAAAGCAAATAAGAATAAGGGAAAGAGCCAGAGCACTCGTGCCCTGACCACATTTTTGTGATGAGTTAGAGGTGGTATTTTTTTGATAGACTTAAACAGTTAAAAAAAATCAATAATTCTAGCTTCCATGCAGCTCACAGGATTCTCTTCTCCTAAAAAAAAATTATATATGTTATATATGGAGAACAAAATACTTGTGTAAGAAAATTGTCTAACCAGCAATGAGATGTTTACCAGCTGTCTTCAGTTCTCTTAATTTCAACTGTGCAACACTATTTTGGTTTTCAGACGGTCATCCTGACTCACACACCTGATTGCTGAGGCTTCATATTTGTTGGCAGCCTTAATTTCCTGTCAGGATGTTTATTAGAACAGTCAGATTGTGTCTTCGTCTTTGTTTGCTTTGTAGAGAGATGCCATAAGCATGGGTGAGCTGGGCTCATAGAGGTTCGTAAAATGCCCCCAAGAGCACTGAACCAGATTATACCACCTGTCTTGTCAGTTTACAAATGGTTGTTGAAAAACGAAACTCATATAGTCATACAGTATGCACCAAATTATTTTAAAAAGCTGACAGCTATACTTCAATATGTGTCTTTGCTCTTTGCAGCTAGCTAATATTTCAGGCTCAGCTTGCAAGGTTCAGATTTGAATCAACTTTCATCAGTCTTATGTTCCATTGCTGAACACCTTGCATTATTAGCTTGTCTGACATGTAAATTGGCGGTTGTGTGGGATATGGTGTTAAAATCTGTGATCATGAAATTAAACAAGAGGTCAGTTTTGAGCTCTGCAATGGTCACATATTGTCTGAGCTGTCGCTACATGAGGTGAACTGCCTCTACTCTCATATGATTCTCCAAGCATTCACTGTGCAGTGTGAAAGACTCAGGCTGATAACATGCAGATGAAAAGGGTTACAGTTCTCCCATCTTTATCAGTCAATGCAGTTTGTCAAAATGCAAGAAATAAAACAACCTCCTGTTTTTAAATATTGGGATTTTTGAGTTGGTTTTTTTAGGTGTTTTGGAGCCATTTTTCCACCACACTCCACAATATGAATTAATTTGTTCCATACATCCTCCAATTGTGCATTACTTTGCAGTACAATAGCAATGGCACCCTCAAAATCAATGTCAGCATGCATCTTAACTGTTTTCGGTATACTTGCATTGAGTTTCCATACTCGTATCAATATAAACTCACTTAATTCTGAATTTAGGTGCAGTGTTAGTTCCGACAGGCTACAGAGTGAAGCTCAGCCAGGAATCAGCAGATTAGCAGATCTTAATGACTGCCCACATTAGATGATGGCTTAGCTGATACCCTTCTTTGTTATTTGAGCTATTTCAGCCTACATGTAATTGCCACTGCCTCTGCAAGCCGCTTTCCAACCCACCTCCACCCTAGTTCCTCCATTTCATGCTATTTTTTGACCTAATCAATGTACTGTGTTGTCTCTTCTTTAATAGTCTGTTGTTTATGCTGCTGCTCTGCCTGTCTTTTGGCTTTACATGTACACACATGGAAGGGTGGAAAGTCCCAGAACACAGCCACACTGCCAAATGTTAATTATTGTAGATATTAGAGAATATGAATCCTATTTTGACTAAAGTAAGAATTATTATGTTGGGCAGAAATTTGGGCAGGTTAAATTTTAATTTACCTGCCTGAATTTTAGGGTATACTTTCAACCACAGAGCCCACAGGACTGTGTACACACTTTGACCCAGACATCATTTTCTCATTCACACTGTGGTGCACGTATTTTCACGTATTCTGAATTGTATTTCTGAATTGAAGATCTTCATGAACTTCATGAAAAGTCCACTTTTGTCTTGATCGAGGTTTACAGTTATGCTGACACATCTACTCAGCCATTATTGATCCTATAAGCAATTTCAAAGCTGTTTTGCCTTTTCTATAACTGGGATTGCTGTTAATGAATGTCTCTTCCTGTCTGCTGCCTCTAATCTCTTTTAGATTATTGTCAGCAAAATGCTAGCCACCACCAATAATGTATCCACAGACCTTTAGGATGAACTATGTGGGCATGCATACAGCACTCTTCTACTTCTCCACATTATACCATTAACTTGTGTGTGTGCATCACAGCCCCTGTGGTAATAGAAAGTTACTCTGTCTCTTCTACTCTCTTCACAACCTTGATTGATTTGAGATCATTATCATCTGCAGCAATGTAATTGCATGCAAACCCAATTTTTAAAGTACGTATAAGTTCTTTTAGTTTAAGGTGACTGTAATTGAATAGATTTTTATGTTTTGCTACTTTCACAGAGATATGCATTGTCACTGTTTTGCAAATTGAAAAAATAATCTAAAATAAAGTTATTTTCGAGAAGGTAGCACAGATATAAGTGAAATCTTAATAAATACAGCCTGGATTGTAAAGTTAATCAGTAAGCCTGTCTTCACAAGCCAAAACAAACAATGTACGGTGCAAAGGAGCTTGAACGGCTTCGTGGTTACTGCTGTTGTCACTATGCCTGTCACTCACAGTCATCTTCAATAAGGAAGAAAATAAGGTGGTTAGACCAATGATTTGCATGTTCAGTGTATGGGATATGGGACATCGTGTTTGAAAATGACATCATTGTTTGAGGATTCTTGGTCACAATGCATGCTTTAGTACATGTATTTATTGTTCCACATTGTTTACAGTGAAGTGAAATCATTGGTTTTGACTGAACTCTGTTAGTTACAAAATAGTTCCAGACCTGTCATGTCTGTCTTAGACACTTATATCACCTTTAACACCTGTATGGGGCCTCATTTATTTAACCAACTTAGATCTTAAGTATGACTTAAACAGAAAATCAAGTATTTTATAAATCTGTACCTCACCTAGTTTTGGGGTGGTGGGGCAAGTGTCAAAGTGTTATAAATATAAGTTAAAGATTATTGCTGTACTAGGATTTCGGATACATTTACAAGTAAAATGATAATTGAGAGAAAGAGAATATATGACCTGGAAAAATAGTTTGTTATTCTATAAACAAACAATCTGTAAAGTTAGCGCATCTTACAGTTCGTCACTGATCAAGGAAAATTTATTTAAATTATTTAATTATTTAATTATTTAAATGATACAAATTGACTAGTTAAACTACAGCAATTTCTTGAAGACATAAAGACCTGGATGACCTCTAGTTTCCTGCTTCTAAATTCAAGCAAAACTGAGTTTATTGTGGTCCTATAAATGTTAGAAATATGGTGTCTAACCAGATACTTACTCTGGATGCCATTACCTTGGCCTCCAGTAACACTGTGAGGAATCTTTTGACCAGGATATGTCCTTCAATGTGCATATTAAACAAATATATAGGACTCTAACAGTGTCTCTAAAAGTGATGCTCCGGTGCGGATCTGCTTAGTTTCACCCTCATGCGGTTGGATGGAGATGCTGAGGTTGGTGGAGGGAGAGAGGGTGGGGGTCTGCGCATTTCTCTGTCGAGGGGAGGATGCATTGTCCTGATGTTGGGTTGTTGGCGGTTGGTATGCGGCTATGTTGTGTGCCAGCAGAGTTCAGTCATATCATAACAATACTTGTGTACATTCCACACATAATATCAGGAGACTTCAATCATGGTTCCCTCTCCTCCCACCTGACTGGATTCACACAATTTGTTGACTGTCCTGAGAAAATAAAACCCTTGATCTGCTGTACACCAATGTCAAAGAAGCTTACAGAGCTACTGCCTTACCACCACTTGGCAGATCAGACCATAGCTGGAAGACTCCTCTCTACAGAAAATCATTCATACCCACAGCCATCAGGCTTTACAATTCTCATACAAATATCAGATGAGCTATGTCAGACATACGAATTTCCCTTTGGGATCAATAAAGTTCTGGAAATCTGGAAAAACTAGTTCATGCATTTATTACTTCTAGGCTGGACTATTGTAATTCATTATTATCAGGCTGTCCTAAAAACTCCCTGAAAAACCTTCAGATGATCCAAAATGCTGCAGCGAGAGTACTGACAGGGACTAGAAAGAGAGAGCATATTTCTCCCATATTGGCTTCTCTTCATTGGCTCCCTGTTAAAT
>VUQS01048508.1:0-13229 GCA_015108495.1 Heterochromis multidens | reverse complement strand
TGTGGGTTGCCATGGGGACATTTCCATGGCAAATAAGTGAGTTCTCGTCCCCTCCTCCTCCTCCCACTCGTCTCTGCATCAGTCTGAGCAGCAGGACAACAGGTTTGTGTTCTTCATGGACAAGAGAAGCAGAAATACTTCATGTCAAAGCATGAAACTATGAACTGAACTCAGAGCTGCTCTGAACTCCCACACAACCCCTGCAGTTTACATTCAGCTTATCAAGAAGTAACTTTTCTACACGCTGCAGGGGATTTCAGTTTTATTTATTTGTGGGGAAAGAGAATTTTCCCTGGCAGCAGCAGAAACCAGAAAAAAAAAAAATGATGAGATGACTGAGATGTGCTGATGTCCAGTTGGACTAAATGTTTGCAGATGCTTCACATTATCATCAGCAGCCACTTGAAGCTGGCTCCAAAAGTGAGTCAATCCTCACAGACTCCAATAAACCCTTTCAGTTTACTGACATCAGCTTCATCCTTGGATCCTTGAAACACACTGTTACAGGACTGCTGCAGATTCATCGATCATGACGGCCCAATGCTAGCTTAAAAAACCTTAAAACTGCAGTCATGATGGTCGATGCTCAATGATGGTCGTTCCAGGTGGGCACAGATGGCCTCCTTTACTCCTTTCTCAAACCATCTGTCTTCTCAGTCCAAAATGTGAACATCTGGATCCTCAAAAGAGCGCCCCTTCTCTTTTAGGTGTAGATGTGGAGCTGAGTTTTTGTCCTGATGAGTTGGCCCTGCTATGTTGTGCACGAATTTGTGAAGTGGTTATTTGGTTGATCCTATATCCTATATATATAGGTCCAAGCACTCCTCACTGCATTGCACAGCATACATGACATTGCTCAGCTTGGGTTTGGGTTTTTCTTCCTTGGGATGAACCACTTTGTTATCTGAGAGTGTTGCTGGGTCTGAATTTCACTGGGATGTTATGCCTGGAGAAGATTCTTTTGACTTCTCAGACAATCCTGCCGCATATAGAACAATGATGTTGGGACCACCTCCAAGGTGATAATCCCACTAGAAGTTAAACACCTGGGACCCCCTATCAGCTTTTTGAACGGAAGAAGCCTTTTAGATGAGAGGCCGAACATCTTCAAGAACTTGAAAAAGAAGTCCCGTTGCTCTCAACTCAAGCACTTTAGACCTGTGACCTGGATAACTGAGGACCTACACAGATGATTTCTCACAAGTCTTTGAGTTCAGCAGAAAAACAAAAGAGAAAACAAAACATTATTGTCCTTTATATATCTGCCACTGTACAAAAAAAATCAGCAGTGCAGCTTTCCTTCATTTCTGCTCTGAATTTCATTTCAAATCAGAACTCATCGACTATTTTGTTCAGAACACCTGTCAAATCTAATGCAACAGTTCTGCCATAAATTCTGTTTTCACAAAGCTTCTACTTCTTTGTTCCAAATGTAATTTTTATTAAGGAAGTTGCTGCTTGTCTTGTATGTTAATGGGATGGACAAAATATTAGGAACAGTTTCAGATTTAATGCTGACCCCTTGACCAGCACCCACTATGACCTCAATAAAAGAAAAAAAAAGGTTTTCTTCAAGGGGCATGTTGAAGCTAACCACAATTTTTAAAAATACTGGTGGGCGCCACTGCTACCCCTCAGCCTCCTAATAGATGCACCTATGGTATGAATTTAAAAATCCTACGTTGCCTTGTTCTCGAGTTATCACGTTGTTTCCTTGATCTTGAGGTCAAGGTCACTGAGAGTCGAACTCATCCGAGATTTTTAGTAGATGCACCTATGTTATGAATTTGAAAATCCTAGGTGACTTCCTTCTCGAGTTATGGCATTCACAAACATGGGTGTCCACGCTGCCAGCCTTTTTGGCTCGGAGTAAAAATTAAATTATGAAATATTGGTATTACATATGGTAATATTGTAAATAATTCTTCTTGTATATGTCTATATTTAAAATACAACAGACAATAAACAAAGTAACAGATTAAAGTGAACGACAGAATCATTGCATCCATTGTGCTTAATCATGAAGCTGCACAGCATCAGAAAATTAAACTTCCTGGCAGAACAGCTGTCCTACATTGAATTCAAGCTTACAGGTGTACCTAATAAAGCGAACTCTGAGTGTATTTAACTACTTTGCCCTGTTCTTCTCCTCTTCCTCCTCCTTGTTGTATAACAGGCAAGGTCTGGGAGCAGGTTATGAACAGGTGGAGGTGACTGAACACCTCCAGGCATGGAGCTGCTGTGTTTGTCCTGATGATACTCTATCCCACTGCCTGACGGGGAAAAGGCACCACTGTAAACAAGTATTAAAATAAATGCATTCCCTAATGGCATGGAGCTAGCTGCCTTTCAGCTGCCACAGGTTTTATAAGGCTCTGCTGTGAGAGGGAAGATAGAACCGAGGTAACATGTTAAATGCCTGAAAGCTGCTGTTTCAAGTGGCGCTGTGCTGCAAGACAGAACACTGAAAAACCCATTCTCACCACTTGGAAATTACAAACTCAAGATGAAAGTCATCTTAGAATAACTAAAATGTTTTCAAGGACAATGGGAAACGTGAAAACCAGGAATGGTCTTGGCAAACTCAGAGTATTCTGAGAATCAGCACTTTGACTAAAGGAATCATCAAAAGACGGCAGATCAGAGCTCTGTAATAGAAAAAATGTCTGTGTTCAATTTTTAACTCTCACACTCTGAGGAATTTTACTCCATCCAGTGACTATTCTTACCAGTCATTTGACATTTCTAGTGATCCATGTGGGAACTATACAATTAACCATTTACCCAAGTTATCCAGGCAGGTTCATTTCTTTGTTCACAGCAAGAAGCTCCTGGACTTGAACCCAGGCAGGACCTTTCTATGTTTTTCCCATGGTTGCATTGGTCCTGGAGATCCAGTTTCTACCTCTAAAAAACAAATCATCTTAGCCCAGGACACTAGTGCAAAAAAAGAGATTTTTCTCTCAAGAGTTTCACTTTGTGGTTAAATAAAGGCTAATAAATAAATGGGTATTTTGTTGCGCTCTCTTAGTAAACAGAAATAAGTCTAAAGTAACTTATTTTCGCTCAAGAACAACACAGATTGCAAGGAATCTAAATTTGGCTTCTAAATGAAGCTTCCTGAACATCCATGTGCAAGCAGTCGGGAAACCCACACCACATTTTAGAACCAGCACTGTGCTCCATGTCGCTAAAGCAGGATTCACGTACGAGTTCCTTCAACGTTTGACCATGGGCATGCCTCATGCATCATGTTTGGGGGCCGTCATAGCAACACCACATAATTCACAAGGCAAGCTAACAGAGCTTCAACTGGCATAAGCCAAGCCAGCTTCCTGTTACTAACTTTGTATATTTACAACATGGTGATTACTCAGTGCAATGATCAAGCTCTCCTTCCCTTTGATGCCAAACTCCACAAGCAGCCAATAATGTGAATTGATTGGCTAGCCATAGCATTAGAGCATTTGAATGAATGTGATATAATTAACTGACACCCGTGCTAGCTTTTCAGCACATCAACAGAGCCACATTTTACGCATGAAGTTACCCCATTCATAGTCAATGAGAGGCAAGACCTCTGAAGCACGAAATGTGTACATGTGGATCCAGACTCAAAATAGTGCAGGAAGGGCAGGAAGTTAGACACAGGAATAGCAAAGAGAATCCAGTCAGTTTTTCAAATAAAACATTCAGCAGTCTTAAGCACTTGAGCTGAAGGCAATTTGACTACTTTTTTAGGATCTTGAAGATGTTCCACCTGTTATCCACTTCTTCAGTTCTAAAAGCCAATGAAGAGTCCCAGGTATTTAACTTCTAGCAGGGTTGTCATCTTGGAGGCGATCCTGTGAGTCGTTGACCAACCCTGTCATCATGTGAGGCATAAAAGTCAGATGGGTCACGATGTAAGTGGGGGTTGAACCACCTGGGAAGGGATCTCAAGACTGTGTTATAGGTGGCTGATAGTTGGTGTCGCAGGCCTCTAACTCTGTTCAATGATGGTCATTCCAGGTGAACACAGGTGGCCTCCTTTATTCCTCTCTCAAACCATCTGTGATGTGAACATCTGTATCCTTAAAGGAGTGTCCCTTCCTGTAGAGGCCTTTCAGATAAGAGGTGATATGTCTTCGAGAACCTAAAAAAGTTTAACTCGGGGCGTGCCCACTCCAGGTGTTTCCAACAGTTATTTCATCTCCATGAAGTCGCTGTCATTGACTTTCTCTGGTCTTTGATCACCATGTCACTTCCTGTGTACACACCCCTTAAGTTTGAAATGAAGCATCACAGACACATACCTGACATATTGTTTAAAAATGTGGAAAAAGTACAGTTTTAAATTGAGCATGCATCAAGAGAGGTTTAAATTGTTACTACACAATAGCCAATGGTCATCTGATGCATTTTGGCAAATCTGTATTGTCATTTTGGCTTGGACTATTCAAACCCTGCCAAAATATGATTGGTCAATAGCACTTTGACTACAAAAGGAAGTTTTGAAGTTTCTGGTACCAAGAATCTTGTTGCTTGTAGATTCATTCATATGCAAATATGTTTAGAACTAACAGTGTGCATGTATCCATGCTGGGTGTATGTCATTTGTCCCTGTTTAACACAAAAAGTGCAAAGGAGCATGTAAACACCCTGTTTATGGATAACACATCTGCACGCATGTCCACACAGGCAGACTTTCTCACCTTTTCTGCATGTGTTTGGTCAGTGAGTCATGCAGTACGAGTGTGATCGGATTATCATCTTGACTGGACATGACCTGGGATGCATCTATGTACTGCATGTTTCCAGGCGCACAGCTGACTTGCTGGACATCAGCAGCCTTGGCGAAAAATATGTGCAGCGCAAAAAGCAAAGAATATGAGTCTATTTTTGGTGTCCAAGTGAAAGGTGTTCATTATTTACCCGTGGCATTAGCACAACCTGTGTGTGCATTACACAAAGTAGATACTGTGCAATGCTGAGTTAGTGCTTTTGACTTCAGTATGAATGTTCAGTCTATCTTGTGAGTCATCAGTAGAGGTAAGTGGGTAAAAACAAGTGGACCTAGAAGTGGACCTAGAAGTGGACCTAGCCACCATGACATCGATCATTGGTTTGTGGGTTTTAGCTTCTTAACCACAGTGCTAAGTCATCAGCAATGCTTCCTAGATTGATTAGAAAGCATCCATAAACTATCCAGGGGCATCACACAGACACAGATATCTGCTAATTACTGCTAGGTAACATCCAAAAAAAATCCTAGAATTTCATTCACTGGAGCTCCAAAAGGCTCCAACAGCACAAACACGGTCCAGAGGTCCAGTTCAGGGACTCCAGTTAGCTGAGGACTAGCTCCAGCTAGTTGGCATCCACCTGTCAGACATGCCCCTAATAATGCAAACTTTAAGCCTTAATGCAAGTTAAACAGGCAAGTCAATTCCCCCTGACAGTTCTAATGAAAACTGTTTGTTGTATCAGGCTGTAAACATGTTTATTTCTACTGTAAATTTGGACATTTTAACATGGGATTCAGTGAGAACTGACTCACTTTTGGAGGCAGCTTCATGTGGACATTAGAGGACCTGCAGCTTTTGTCGCCTCCAATTCCTGGCTCCTTTAACGGCCACTTGAGGCTGGCTCTTCACCACGTTTGTGGCGCTGATGCAATTGTCTGACAAACAATATGGCGGTTAATTGCACTAGCAGACCATCCAAGAAGTCTGAGCTCCGGGTTTGGTGAGTGAAATTCTAGGATTTTATTTGGATATCACTGAGCACTGATTAGCAGGTATCTGGGTCTGTGTGATACCATACAGTTTATAGATTATCATTAGCTGATACCTTATCACTCCACCCTTTACACCAAACAGGGTGAGTTCTGGCTCTAAAAACCAAAGCTAGCTTCTGCCAAAATAATGATGTTAAGGCTTCAAAATGTGTCTTCGAACCAGTGGGTGACAGCTCAAGGCTCGCATACGTTTTTGATATACTATCAATGGTTTGAAGGCAAGTTTGCTTTGTTTGACAGATGTCACAGCCTATCAAACTCAGCCTCAGCTCTGCCCAGACTCCCCAACAGTTCCACAAATTTGGCCTTTCTTGTTAGCTTCTGGTAACCAGACAAATATTTATCAACCTGTGAGGTTAAGACACAGATTCTTCGTCACAGTTCTCTCAGTGTTTGGTAATGAATGAATCCATGTTAGTTAGCTTTTCGATGATGTCTGTAACTGCACACAAGGCGCAAAGTTCAGAGTGTGTGGAAACAGTCTGATGCCAACAGTGTGTGTGTGTGTGTGTGTGTGTGTGTATAACGGAAGGACACCTCAGTAATGTGCCTGTGCTATGTATGGTGCTATGTGTGGCTTTAGCTTGTGTGTGTGTGTGTGTGTGTGTGTGTGTGTGTGTGTGTGTGTGTGTGTGTGTGGGTAGGCGTGGTGCTGCTTTGTTAAGGCCTGAATGAGTTGTTGATGGGTACAGCAGCTTGGGTCTCTCAGGGGATGGAGGGGGAGAAGAGGAGGAGGAGGGTATGGGTAAGTTGATAATTGCAGGGGAACTTGGACTCAGTCTGTCAATGCGCAGCTCCCCCATCCTCCCTGCCCAAACAGACACACACTCTCACACACACACACACACACACATACACCAGCTCTCCCTTTGAAGGGGAGGTCCCTTGATTAGGCCACTTAAACACAGTGTCCCCCCTCTCTTTGTCTGTCTGGCTCTCTGTGTGTCTGTCACCCACAACTATCCCTCGCCACATCCGGCTCTCCGACTTCCTCTCCACCTACTTTCACTTTTTTTTGCTGCTTCTCTTTGCCACCTCTTCAATTCCACCCATCTCTTCTGACTCCTGTATGTCCCTACTTTTATGTGTATGCCTATGTGTGTGTGTGTGTGTGTGTGTGTGTGTGTGTTGTGGGGTTAGGGGGTGGGGTTGGACTCCTGTCAGGTCTCAGCTGTCGTTGTGTGTGAGGGTGAATTACACGCTGTAGCACAGTGTTGACAGGAGCAGCTGGACATCAGTGGGCCATAGTGCGCAGCTTTGTACGTGTATGTGCTTGCGTGTGTGTAGGTGTGTGTGTGTGTGTGTGGATTGTGTGTAGCTGTGGACTGCTACCCAACACAGAGCTGACACCTTCTGGTCAGCGAGGGCAAAAACAGCCATCAAACACAAGTTTCTGTTTTTGCCTTTTTTTTTTTTCTATTTTTGGATCATGTTTTAGTGGAAAGAAATAGAAAATTAAGACCACAAAGCAGCATTAACACTGATTACTTTTCTTCTTCTCCTTCTTGTCAAATAAAGACTCTTTTTAGTGGTTTGTTTATTGACTCACTATACAAATGCAAAGGTGATGTGATGTTATAAACAGATTTTATTTAAAACACAAAGTGCAATAAACAGAAAAAATCTATATTTAGTGTGACCACCCTTTGCCTTTAAAACAGCATCAGTTCTCTTGTGTGTGTGCTCAGGTTTCTAAGCCAGGTATGCTTGCAGATAACCTGCCACAGCTGCCTCACTGTCTTTTCATGTAATCCCAGACTGACTCCATGTTGTTCAGACGAGGGCTCTATGGGGGCCTTGCCATCTGTTGCAGGACTTCTTGTTCTTCTTGTCACTGAAGATAGTTCTTTATGACTCTGGCTGTAGGTTTTAGGGTGTTTTTTATGAATTTGGGACCAATCAGACGCCTCCCTGATGGCATCTAAATGTTTTTTTACACAGTATTTTAAATGATTACATAATCTCAGAAAGACTATGGAAAGAAAATTTTCCAAACACAATCTAGTTACATGGTAATAAGATACATGTTACAGACATATTCAAAATTGCACGTGTTGAAATGACGGCCTCTCATCTGATCATCATTTAGAGACTTCAAAGATGACTCAGTCTGAGTGATTCTGTATTTTAAACTTTGAAAATATCAAAATCCTTCGTACCTTTTCAGCTCCTGTTTCATTTTCTAAATGGCAGAAAATAAAATATTTTTACACATAATTTTATTTTATATGTTGATGCTATTATAGCTGTGAGACAACAGTATGAATAAATAAAAATAAATATGATATATGACAACTAAGTTCAAAAAGAACTGAAGATAAAATACTCACGACTGTGACCACTGCAAAGGCAAGGGCAATAAAAGGGGGACCATGTAGAACATAATGAAACCAGAGAGAAGAGGAGGAAAATATATAGAGGAGAGGAGAGGAGAGGAGAGGAGAGGAGAGGAGACGAGGTGTGGAGTAATGAGTGTGGAGAAGCATGCTGGTCTCTGGCTGGTCGTGAGGCCAGAGACAGAGTTTTGTCACTGCAATCTCACACTCTGCTTCTGTAATGACTCGCCTTGAGGCACAAATGATTTCCTCCACTGGTGTTACTATTGCTGGAGTCACCACAAATTCAAGAGAAAGGTTTTGGTGAGCAGGTCATGGACAGGAGGGGGAGGGTTGCACATTAGAAATGGGTGTAAAACAAAAAAATACAACTAAAACAAAACATTGACTTGTATCATCATTTATTTATCTTTAGAGTTAATCTATTTTCTTCAGAATGATCACATTTATATATTTTTTTTACCTTTGCAGCAGTCTTCAGGTCATTTGTCCAGCTGGACCTGCCATGACTGTGGTCATGTGCCACAATTTTCCATTCACAAACCTTAAAAATACCACCTCACTCCATCTCGCTCTTTTTCCACAGCCTCTCCTTGGCTCGCTCCCTGTTCTCCCTCTTCCTGCCCAGGGATGTGTCATAAAGACATCATCATCACTGTTTGAGGGCAGAGGAAGGAAAGCACGGGTGACATGATGATCTATCCACCGGTCAATTCTCTGTGGATCTGTGTGCCTCTGAATCGACACAGCAGACAAGCAATGAGGCAATTATGGAGCAAAAACCAAACAGTGATCTCACCTCTCACTTCTCCACGATTACTAGTGTAGATTGCCCCATGCCAAGTGAACTTTAAAAGTATCAGCTCTATGTTTTCCCAAAGATTTAATACTTCTTTTGTTGTTTTTCAGGATCTTCCTGAAAAAGGATCTTCCTGTTGCCTGGTCTATATGCCATTTGTTCTATGCATGCACAAAAAAAAAAAGGCTTCTTCCTGTCCTGACCTTTAACAATAAAAGTCCTAGCAATACAGTACTGTGCAAAAGTTTTAGGCACCTGCCTAAAACTTTTGCACAGTACTGTATACACTGCCTGACTGCTCATTACTCTTGAAGTATTAAGAGTTGAGATGTTATTTTTAAATTCACTAATCATGTGATGTCACTAATGTGCCACTAACAAAATAGAAGATTACAGTTCCCTTATCAAATAAACACGTTCTCCTATTTTTGTAAAGAATTTTTAATTACGCTAACTTTGTTACCCATGAAAAAAAATTGTTAAATGCTTGCATTAGCTATGTAACTGTAAATACATCAACTTAATTGATCCAAAAAAACTATACAAAAAAAACATAACATACATGTGTGTATGCTTAAACTTCAAAGAACTCTGGAGCACTTTCTTTAAGTAACATTTAAAGGGCTTTTACTCAGGTGCCACTAGAGCTCACCTGGTGAGCTGGGGCCTGGGTCTGAGTCTGCCCCAGACCCTTTCCTGGGTGTCATTCCCTTCACTCTCTCCCTGCTTTCTTGTCTACTCTGAACTGTCCAATCAGATAAATGCTTTAAAAAGTGCCAAAAATAAATTTGCCTTACTCATTGCACAGACTCTATCATACCAAAATCATAACATTCATATGATTGAATGTTGTGATTTTGGTGGTATTGTAAAAGTCACACTTCACATATTTATCAATATGTATGTATAAAGATTTATTCCAGTTATCAACACAAAACTGACTTCTTTCAAGGGCTCCTTAAAATTCCATATTTAAAAATAAATACACGGCAAAGAATAAAGTGTGCTGCAACAGAAGAAATAGCCTACATTTCAATATATAATCACAGCTATCAACACACATAATATAGATGTCAGGTGACAGTAATTTTGTTTGCTAAAACCTAGCGGCTTTAGAAAATGACCGTAATCTTTCAAAAGATTGAGACATTTTTATCAGGAATAAAAAAGTCAAAGGCTGTGAGCTGCAGAGTTGGTCCTGGTTGGGTGGTTTACTGTCATTTCTTCTATGGGAACTGTTAACAAGAAGGAAACTATAGAGTAATTTTAATGCATATAGTCGTATCCATTCAAATACCACAGTATTTCATATGACAGTGCACTATTTCCCTCTAACTTAGAAAGCCCTCCATACTCTGGAGTAGCACTCTGCTGAAAGATCAGTGAAACATCCAGTGAACATAAAGATGCAGGTGTTTCCACATTTAATTTGTATATTTACCATCCATAGCTCCAGCGTATGATTTGGCAGGTGGGCAGGGAGGGAAAGACATAGAGAGGAAGGAGAAGGGGGAGAAACGCGGGGGGGAGCATATACATCACTTCACCCTTAATTAGCTGTCATCAGCTTCTCTTCTCAGAGGAACCAGAGACTAATAATTAATGATCAAACTAAAGTATACTCACTCACATCCTCTTTCTCTCCCTCTCCTCCTTTGTCATGAGTATTAACAAAGGAGATCGCAGTTGATTTGGTCAACTGGTTTGAAATCTGACTAGACAAAAACAAGTGTTGCTTTTTAAATAAACGACTCTGGCCTTCTGATTATTATTGCTTGTTTGGTGTAAAACGAGCCATGAGTACAATCTTTATTAGTGCGGTCTGCAACGCACGAGGCCAAGATTAATGCCCCCACTGTCTGATGATGTGAGGAGGATCCATCTTTAGAGGACAAGAACATGCCAGGAAAGGCATAGCAATGTTTTAACAAAGCCTGAGCGTCTGTGTAGACAAGAGCAGCTAATTAGAGAAGAACACAGTGTAAGTGGGCATATGTGCACTGGGGGACCAGTCAGCCAACACACAACAGGAAAGCGCTGCGGGGGGACGCAGACGGGCAGGCGACTGACCAGCTCCAGAGCCAATATGGAGCCGCCATGGAGGCATGTTATGGTCTCAGCGCCCCAAGCCCCTGGCACACTGTCCTGAAGCGCTGTTTGTAGAAGCAGGGAGGGGTGGAAACTGCGGGCTTTACAGACCCCGGCACAACCTGTCCTCTCTCCAAGACTGGGGCCACTCTGAGATGTGTTTTTGTGTGTGTGTATGCTTCTTCTTAAGCTGCTCTTAAGTGTTTTAATTGGATTATCCTTAATGAGTAAACAAACAACTACAGCAGCAAAATAATAAGCAAATAAATGAATGTGTCAGGAAGCACTTTGCCGTCTTCCCTCCCCGTTTCTTCCATCAGCTTTCACATCCTGCCCCCTTTTTACTCAACTCTTCGCTCATTTAGTTCCTCTCATGTGTAATTATCCCGATTAAGAATGATTCAAAAACACTGCTGCTGGAGAGGCGTGTGTGTGTGCGTGTGTGTGCGTGTGTGTCACACTCGAATGAGACAGGCGGTCTTAAGTGGATGCTTTGAAGTCTGTGGTGAGCCCGTGATTAGTCCTGTGATTTATTGACAGGAGAAAGAAAAGGAGGAGAAAACTGCAGAGAGTGGGCAAGCTCGGAGGGAGAAAATAAACAAACGGAGAATTGTGAAATGACATCTGTGAATATTATTAGAACATTAATCTGCACTGATGACACAGATGCTTAAGCCATCTCCTTCTGTTATTGTGGAGGAGGAGAGGAGAAAATGAACACAAGAGGAAGAAACAGAAAGGAAGCAGAGGAGAGGAGATGAGGACAGAGTGAAGATGTAGAGGGAGCAAGGAAAGGAAAAGAAAAGGTAGGGAAAAGGAAGAAGGAGAGAGCGAAGAGAGGAAATGAGATAAGACTTAGACACTCAGAGAGGAGAGACAAAAAGTATGGGAAGTGATGAGGAGGAGGAAAGCAAATGAGGACATTTGGGAAGAAGAGGCAATGCTGGAAAAGTGGAAGCAATAATGTGGATGCAAGAGGAAAGCAAGGAAAGGAAAAGAAGACCAAGAAAAAGAAAATGTGACAAATAAGGGAGAGGTGGAAGTGAGAAAGGGTGAGAAGACACAATAAGAGAGGAGACGGGAAAAGAAAAAAGGAGAGATGAAGGAACGCAAAAGGTAGAGGAAGAGGAAATAGAAGAAGAAGAGGGGCAAGGAAAGAATAAGAGAGAAACAAGAAAAGTAAAGGAGGAGAAGCGATAAGAGATGAAAAGAGGAGAAAAATGGGTTAGGAGGAAGAAAGAGAAACAAAAAAAGTGGAGAAAAGAGCAGAGAGCAAAGAAGGTGGTGAGAAAAGATTTGACCAGCGAGGAGAGGAGAAGCCAAAGCACTTTACTCTTTAATTCCAATTTATGGTGCTATAAAAAGGGCCATTTCCTAAAAAAAAATCTATACAGAAAAAGTCTAAGCCAAATCATTTCATCACTTTCTCTGCCCTAATTGCCGCCATATGCAATTTTAAAGGCTATTCCACCTTCTAATGGTTCCCCAGAGGAACAAGGGGTTAATTGCTGCAGCTGGTGATGTAGCTCTCTGGTACTAAAGAGGTGAGGTTTCGCTCTCTGTCGATCACTTTCTCTCACCTCAGGGAATAGCTGTCTGATACTGTGTGAAAGAGACAGACTGAGATTTTCTCAAAGGATCATTTCAGTGCACTCCAACTTTATTTTCTTTTTCTATTGAAACAGATGGACACTAATCATTTCATACTGTAAAATGATCCTGTATCCACAAAGTTTATATGTCATCAGTGTCATCGCTCACCGTGTCGCCACATAATCATGCTTGGAATTGTCATTTTACTTTCATTCTGTTTGCATTGCGCACTAATGAGCAGTTACATCAACGCTGTAGCAAGTTAAAATGTTTGGCTCTCGATTTGGGAGAGAGCTGCACCTCTAGCATAGATTACTTGTAAGAACCGTACATCTGTTTTTAGTTGTTCACAGCATGATCCTCTGTTCTGTACTCTCCCACAGTGCCAGCAGAAGGGAAACCTCTGTTGTTTTTCTGTTTGGGTTCACACTGCTCCATTTTAACTTTAAGTCTGTTATAATAAAGGCCATTTTTTTAATTATTATTTGCACATACATAGAAAGAATGGCCACTATATTTTTCAAGGTTAGCTTGAAGACAGATATCAATTTCATTTTTGATTTTGGTGAATAGATTCATCTGGGACTTGCTATCTTGATGCAGAAACTTGATGTGTAGCTAGATTCTGACAAAA
>VUQS01048501.1:0-14090 GCA_015108495.1 Heterochromis multidens | reverse complement strand
CGAGGTCCAATTAGAAGAAATGAAGTTGTGTGGAGAGGCATGACGAGTTTGGAAGTGATCCAATCAGAAGTAATCTCCGTGTGCAGTAAAGTTAGACGCGCACAATTTGACCTGCCCCCAACAAACAGGGTGGGGGGGGAGGGAACTCCCAAACTCCCTGTTTCTCATGAAAACACAACAAAATGTGAACGCATGGGAAGAAGACAAGAGCAGACAAATGGACAAATTTCACATTTGATGTGAAGGAAAATAAGATGCTTTGTGACCGGTGTGGAGCAACTCTCACCGGTAATAACACAACAAACTTTTACACTTTATATTTTAGTCACTGAATCAACTTTAGATTTTGTCAATGATAATCTTCTGATATTTAGTCGACTAAAACTAGATTAAAACTGAAAGAATTTAGATGCCGAAATTATGACTAAAACTAAATGACATTTTAGTGAAAAGACTATGACTAAAACGAAATCAAAATTTGCTGTCAAAATTAACAGTGGAGTGAAATGACTCATGCTTTTTCATTCCTTGTCCCCCTGCTTTCAGAATGCATTTCAAGGCTGCGTGTTCGACTTCATCACAAAGCAGGCCTTTGACATCGTGATCATGATCCTCATCTGCCTTAACATGGTGACCATGATGGTGGAGACAGATGACCAGACGGCAGACATGGACAGAATCCTAAACTGGATTAATCTGGTCTTCATTGTGCTCTTCACTGGGGAGTGCGTGCTCAAGATGATCTCATTGCGTCACTATTACTTCACCATTGGCTGGAATATTTTTGACTTTGTGGTGGTGATCCTTTCGATTGTAGGTAAGGGGAAGTTTTAAAGTCCCTTTCCTTCCAGGGTATTTTTCAAAAAACAACATGTTTAAATCTTATATTTTTTTGCCTTTGCAGGTATGTTTTTATCTGAAGTTATTGAGAAGTACTTTGTGTCCCCAACACTATTCCGAGTGATCCGACTGGCCAGGATAGGCCGAATCCTCCGCCTTATCAAAGGTGCCAAGGGCATCCGGACGCTTCTCTTTGCCTTGATGATGTCACTCCCTGCCCTGTTCAACATTGGCCTTCTCCTCTTTCTTGTTATGTTTATCTATGCCATTTTTGGCATGTCCAACTTTGCTTATGTCAAGCGGGAGGCAGGAATCGATGACATGTTCAATTTTGAGACCTTTGGGAACAGTATGATCTGTTTGTTTCAGATTACCACCTCAGCTGGGTGGGATGGCCTGCTGGCACCCATACTGAACAAGAGGGAGCCTGACTGTGACAGCCAGCTGGAGCACCCAGGCAACTCCTACAAAGGCAATTGTGGCAATCCATCAGTAGGCATCTTCTTCTTTGTCAGCTACATCATCATCTGCTTCCTCATTGTGGTCAACATGTACATTGCTGTCATCCTGGAAAACTTCAGCGTGGCCACAGAGGAGAGTGCTGAGCCACTGAGTGAGGACGACTTTGAGATGTTCTATGAAGTGTGGGAGCGCTTTGATCCTGATGCCACACAGTTTGTGGAGTACAGCAAGCTCTCTGACTTTGCAGATGCTCTGGATCCACCGCTACGCATACCCAAGCCTAATATGATTCACCTTATCTCCATGGACCTGCCCATGGTGAGTGGTGAACGTATCCACTGCCTCGACATTCTCTTTGCCTTCACCAAAAGAGTACTGGGTGAAGGCGGCGAAATGGACATGTTACGCGGACAGATGGAAGAGCGCTTTATGGCCTCCAACCCCTCTAAGGTGTCTTATGAGCCCATCACCACCACCCTGCGCCGCAAACAGGAGGAAATGTCTGCCATAATCATCCAGAGAGCCTTCCGGCGCTACATGATCCGCCTGGCCATGAAGAAGGCCTCAGCCCTCTACAAGGAGCAGTTGAAGGAGGGTATCCATGACCCTGACAAGGATGTGATGGTCATCAGCAAGTTCAATGAGAACTCCACATCAGAGAAAATGGACATGACCCCCTCCACAGCCTCCCCGCCATCATATAACAGTGTGACGAAGTCAGATAAGGACAAATATGAAAAAGAAAATAGAGAAAGAGAAAATAAAGCAAAAGACTTGAAAGACCGAAAGAAATAGACTTCTTAAAAAGGAACAAAAAATAATGCATCAGAGACATGAGAGAACTTTGTTTAAAGCTTACATATATAGATTCACATTTGTGTAGATTGTTCAAACATGAGGAATCTATGCCAGGTAGGCATAGAATGGGAATGTGGTTATGTCAATATATGGGATGTTCTCAGAGGGGGAATATGGAAACAAACTATCCAGCAGACACTGCCAGAGTTTGAGTGGGAAATGGAACAGCCTCTCTGCAAAACGCTTGTGATTTTCCTATTGGTTGTTGTTACTATCTGACACACTTGAGTGTACTGTTAAGTTTTCTGTAGCTAGTGCTGCTGCTACTACTATAAATCCAGTGTCTTGAATTTAACAATCGCTGTATCAATTACTCCACATTCTTCTGTGAATTTTCTTTTTTTGAGGTTTCTTTTTTTAATGAGAAAGAATGTTTTCTACTTTTTTTTTGTTTAATTATTGTGAGAATGTGTCCACTGCTTTCACTGTTGTAAAATCACCAAGGGCAGACTAAGTTAATGCTGGAAAATACAACAACCACCTGAAACTCGTACAGTGCAGGATCAGTGCCAGAATGCTCTTGGTTCATACAAAAGTATACAAAGCTGAAATAACGAACACGCCACTAAAGTGCAATGAACAAATGCATTGCATTCACTGATGTACCATCACTGATTGTTGAAATCTGTATTGTGCTTCTATCTGGACTGCTATGTTCCTGTTTCAGTAGAAATTACAAGTCTCCAAATACAGAGAAGCTGAATGTATGCAAGCTGAAGGAATGAGACACATTAAAAGAAACTTATATTCTTGGTTGCTCTTTTACAGAGAGTTTGATGACAAAATTGCTACCACTCCCATTTCTGTCTTTTTAGTATAAAGCTAGAGCTAGGGGATTTTTAGCTGAACTAAGCATGAAGGCCAGACTCAGGCAAAAAGTGTCAAACATCTAGATTTTCTGTTTGAGAATGTATGTATATAAAAAAAAAAAGAGTTAATTTTAGCTTACTACTAAAGTATCAGCAGTAGCCTTACACACATTAGCTTATGCAATTGATAATGTCTTTATTGGTGAATTTAACCATAGTCACATCGTGCTATTTCTGTCGTGAGTGCAGTCACTGCAAAATGGTTCCAGATGATGACACATTCTCATTCATGAAGCTACAACCTCTAGTTTTAATAGCACTTTTTGTGGGTTAAACAAAGTAGACAAGTGTGCTTAGCTAAAGGTGCAGATAGGCATTTTGTGTACCACTATATTCAAAGCGGTGTGCATTAGTCTTGGCATGGCACTCTAATAATAAAGAAATGATTGGTTGGGAACACAAAAAACTATTAGTTTTATTTGGTCAAATATGTTATTTTAATGCAAAGTTCACATTGTTTTAGATGTCTTTGCTCCAACATGTTGGCATAGAGTAAGGGTTAGGGTTATGCTATTGACACAATTATGAATGGTTTCATGGCTGCCAGTGTTAAAACCAATCATATGTGACAGTTTAATGTTAACACATAAAGCTAATTATTATTATTTTATTTTTATTTTTTTTACTGCTACTACTACAATGTAATTTTTATAACGGTTCGTGTTGTTTGATGATGTTAAAGACTTCCAGAACAATTTCAGTTTAGGATTAAAAACAATTTAAATTCTCTTTCATGTTTGTGATGGGTGTCATGTTAGTCTTATGCAAACCTCTTCACATAAAGTGTTGCTGCACATTGTTGACCTCCCTGATTACGGTCTTCATGCTAAGTTAGCCATAGTTTAGTAGTACTTTTTTTTTTAACCTACCCACAATATTACTTTCTTAATAAATGATAAATTTAAGTCCTTGTTTGATCTGTTTTCCTTTACTCTTTATGTCTTTTAGCTTCTATCTGCACAGCTATCCTTACTTACATGGTTGGGCAAGTGACCCATATGTCATTAGGCTATTGTAGAGGCCTGGTTTTGAATCTGTCCCGGGCTATTTGCTGTCTGTCTTCCCTCTGCTCGCTCCTCCAGCTTTCCTGTCTGGTCTACATTGTCCTGTCATAATAAAGACTAAAGCCACAAAAAAAAACTTTCATGGTTAACCTAAGCTGATTAGCTCCAAGCATCACATTTGGCTAATGTACAGATGTAAGAGTGGTAATGAGCTTCTCATCTAACTCCTGGCAGTGAAGCAAATAAGCACATTTCCCAAAACGTCTTTGAAAATAACACTCAAACCTGGTCGTTCACCCACTGTCTTTAGCGCAGTGTCTTTCCAATACGTTTGTCGTCCTCCCTTTATCCTCCATCCCACCTCCTCCCAGAACTCCTGTAACGAACACATCTTAAATAATGAAATATACTAAAAAGATCTTTCTAACTGCTGTCAAGCTAGAACATTACAATATATCACATTTAAGGTTGGTTATTATAACACAGATGTTTGTTTGCCATTCATGTTTAAATTGAGAAGCGCGTGATTTAATGTAGTGGTTTGGTTTGTAAATAATATAGATATTTGGGCTCACAGTATGCATCACACATTTGATTTTTAGATGAAGCACTTTTTATCCCCACTGCTATGTAATACCACGTGTGGTCATACTTGTGTGTGCAAGACAAAGTGTGTGTGTGTCTGTATTTGTGTGTGTTTATCTATGTAAGAAAGAGACTGCGAGAATGTAAGCATCTATCTCTTTATGTGAGCGAGTGTGTTTGTATGAAGTTGGGGTCTGCAGGTTGCTTATGTTCGATCGATTATAAATAACATTTTCACTGTAGATATGAGTGCATTTTTCCAGTCTTTGGATTTGATTTACATTTTTCTAGACGAGTCTTCTTTTCTTTTTTTTTTTCTTTCTGCACTGTAACCTTTGACAATATAAAAGATGGACGTAACTACTGTGACATCACCCGATGGTTTCTGAAGTTCTGTTTTGAAGCCTCGAGATGAACAGTTCCAATATTGCAATCTTGGTTGCAAGAAACTGGATGTGATGAGAAGGGATGGGTTTGACTGTGAAACTGCTTGCTCATTGGCTAATGACTTGTAATTGACAAGTTAACCAGTGAGGTCCTCTTTTGAAACATGGTATGAACAAGATTTACAAAATAGTTTTTAATTTTTTTATTGAGTGTGACCCAAAATGAGTAACTAAGATAATGAACTCAGCAGCAAAGTGTTTACAGAGATCAAGAAAGAAAGGAAGCCTTTTTCTCATAGACTTCTATAGGACTGGAAGTCTTTTTGCAACCACAACTATTGCCATCTGGTGGCCTTCAGATAGAATGCAGGATTTTAGGCACTTCCACATTGTCTTCATTTTTCCGACCAGGAAGCTATGTCCATCTTTTTTACTGTCTATGACTGTAACACATGATGAAACACATGTATGGTCCCCATATCTGTAGATACAAACCATGAAGCAATCAGTAGCCATCTTTCATTGCGCTTGTAGTGTTTTAGTGAACTGCATGCAAGAAGTGACTACTGTCCGCTCATATGGTAATATAATTTCAAAGCCAAAAGAATAAAGGACATATTTTTTGTAAATGCTTCTTTATTTTCTCCTTTTCCTGTCTTGCATTTTCTTTCAGGGTCTAAAAGTTTGTCATTTTGTGAGTGACATCAGCTCTTTGATCTGTGATCTGAACCTCAAGTATGATTGCTTTACAGGCTAACAGGATCATTCATGTGATTCAAGTACATGTTACACCTGACTGTATCAATTTGCAAAATGTGACAAGTGACATTTTTTGTTATAACCAAAGATGTGGCAACAAAAGAGTGAAAACCTAGATTTCCAAAATAAAACCTGATTTTGGGAAGCATATTTTGCATGCACAATGCATTCATTTGGAAGCTAGAGGTATGATGGAAAGAGGTAAGAGGCTCAGCATATTTAAGAGGTTTAAAGAGATACTTGATGATGGTCTGTTTTTTAGCCTGAGAATTGTGTTGAATGTAGACAGCTGGGACTCCCAAGTGTAAATTTTCCATGACTGTTGTGAGCTGTTCTGTCAAAAGGAAAGCAAACCTGGTGATAAAAATATTGCCATAGCATTTCACATTTCAAACTCTTAGAAAGTACTTATTAAATACAGTACAGTGCAAAAGTTTTGAACCACCTCCATTTATTTATATTTTGCTCGGAAAATGGCAAATAGGTGCAGCAATTTTTTGAAACGTGTAAACAAGTTTTCACAGTTATAATGAGCTTGAAGGTCAATATTTGGTATGACCACCTTCATTCTTTAACACAGCCTGAACTCTCTCAGACAAGCTTTCTTGTCATTTCTCTAAGTAGTCTTCAGGAATAGTTCTCTGGGCTTCTTTGTAAGGACATTCCAAAGCTGTTCTTCGGATGTTGGCTGCTTTTGTTCCGTTTTCTTTCAAGATGATCCCACACTGCTTCAATCATGTTTGAGGTCTGGGCTCCACGACTGACAGTGTTCCATGGTGCATTTTTCTATCCATACTTTTACCTCATTGGCAGTGTGTTTGAGATTACTGTCATATTGAAAAATGCTCTCTAAAAAAATGCTTTCCAGATGGTTGCATGTTGGATCAAAATCTGACAGTACTTCTCTGCCTTTATAATTCCATCAATTTTGACAAGATTCCCAACAGCACTGGCTGAAATGCAGCCCCAAACCATGACAGAGCCTCCACCGTGTTTTACATATAGCTGTGCACACTCACTGTTGTTCATCCCTCCATAAAACCATAGACCAACTGATTTTCAGTCCAGTTCTTGTGTAATTTGGCATACCAAAGCTTTTTCTCCCCATTTCCCGTCTCCCCCCTATTTATGGAAGACATGCTTTTCAGATACTGTTAGTCGTCTGCAGTAGATAGTTTTTTTAGGTCTGCCACTTATTCTTTTGTCCTCCATCAATTTTTTTCACACCATGCCGAGATATGCCAAGTTTACAGCTAATAGCTCTTTGATAATCAACTTGTTGGTGAAAAAAAATGCTATTTTATGTGTGCCAAACTGTGCCAACTTTGGTTTGTTTTTGTTTTTTTAATAGATTCAACTAAAAGAACTGCAACAAATTATACGTTTTTTGTGACAGGCTGCTATTAACTTTAACAAAGTGCCTAAAATTGGCTTGTCTGTTACACATAGGCACAATACTGGTTCATGCCTTGAGTTAGGTGCCTTTTTTAATGCTTGAATTATTCATAGGTCAGTGTTAAATGGCTTAACAAACAAAAGACCTTGAAATGAGTGAAAAAGCAACAAATATGCAAAGAAAAACTTTGAAAGACCTTCAGAAAACCTGGAGAGCTACTGCTCAAGACTGCTTTAAAAATTACAAGAAAGTCAGCTCCTTTTTATTTTTTGATAACTATTGCAAATTAAGCAAACTTATCAAATCATCAAAATTTAAAATAATTAATATTTAGTTCATAATAATTAGGAAGTTAATCATTTCATTCACTGCTTTCATATAAATAGGCTGCCTTTCGCAATGTGTTCTATTGATCCATTACTTTGGTGAATATTGTGTTAATTTTTGGCCAATTCATTTATATTTTTCACATAATTACTTTCAATCTTTAGCTAAAGGTAACGGATAAATGGTTAGATTGGGTTAAAGATTTTGTTTCCTTATTTTTATGCAGTTTAAATCACCAAAGCTGTATCTTTAATTCAGACTCAGTTTAACACGTACCACCTGAAATCTTCACAAAGTGCCCTCTGGAGTATGAGTAGCCTATCCCTTGTTGGGAATTGCTCATTTATTCCCAACCAACAGCAGTGTGTTCTCCACATTATGCAGAATCAAGTACTATTGACTACAAGATCCACACGGACGTGTTTAAGAAGAAGGAGAAGCTTGTGCTGGGACCAACAGGAAGAAGAGGTGAAAAGCTGAGACAACCCCCACCCAGCAGCCCCCTCCAATGCTTTGCTGCTCACTGCTTCTCCCTTCTTGTTGCCTAGCTACCTGACATCACAGCTCCCCTGCCTGTGATTGATCAGCAGTCTCTGAGCTTGCTTACCCACAATACCTTGCGGGCAAATAGACAAGCAGGCATCCCCTCCTTCAACCCTTAACAAACCTTAAATTATATCAGAAATGGTAGAGGTCACATGGTGGCCTTGTTCCTGCTCAAATCCAATGTATTGTTTTCATCATTGTTGGAGGTTCATAAAAGACTGCTGAATGTTTGTTTAACCTCTGCTTTACACAGCACGTGCTGCAGAGTCCATTTGTTGTCTGTGCAACAAGCCATGAAAATATTTCTATACAATAATAAAGAACTTCCTCTTTCTCCTGTCTGAGCTCAGCCTCACCCAAAGAAGGTTTCAGTGTGTGGTTAGCTCACCAGCACTCTCTAGAGGTTCACTGGAAGAACTGGTGGGGTGTAGAAAAGAAAATGAATTGTATGCATGATGACACAGCAGATCGTCAGATTGTTGTCTAAATGGAAAACCACAGGTGTGTGTTGATGTCTAAACGTCCAGACTGACTTTGCAGATTTTTTTTTTTTTTTTTTCAGTTTTTAGTGAAGGAAAAAACCATTTCAAATTATGTTTTTATGCTTTCGAAAAACAAATGTTCTCAGCAAAACCAATGTCACAGTTTGTCCCGAGGAAGAAAAGAACATATCGATGACGTAAGGAAAAAATGATTTTAACGCTCATCGTGTCCAGGGATATCAGCGGCAAGCCAAGGGAAATAAAACAACAGATGCCACCTGCTGGCAGGAAAATAGAATGCGAATATGAATATAGAATATAGAATATGAATATTTTAACTTTACATATTTTAAATGTGATTTCATGAACTTTTTGAGTGTACAAAAGATACAACACCATTAATTAATTAACTACACTTAAACTACAGTGGGTGTTAAAATTAATTTATTCACACTTTCATGAAAATGTGCAGTTTAAAAAGGAAGATACAGAACATGTGACCCCCTGTTTTTGGCAGTATTGAGAGACAAAGTTAATTATTCTCACTGGAAAATAAAGAATCACTCTGATGTTCACACTGATCACTTTAAACTAATAAATAATGCACAGACAAAACATTCTCTAATCTTAATAAATGCTCCTTTAAGAGCTTAAAGTCATTGTGGACATACTGTGATAGTTTTAAGGGTAAAACACACATCACAGTTTAATGTATATCAGTAGCTTGTCCAGCAGTGCTTTGAGCTAAATACTAACATCAGCATGGTAACATGTTGATGTTTAGCAGTTAGGCTATTTAATGTTCGTTGTCTTCATTTGGCTTACTAGCATGCTAACATATTTAAAATAGCACATAAAACAAATTAGAGTTGGTGGCAATGAAGATATTGGTCCAAGTTACATGTTTTCTCACAAGCTGTTTGCTGATTTTCTCTCTGCTGTTCAGTGCTAAGGAGTAGTACTTATTGGACTGGATTGGATTTTCCCACTTAAAACAAATGCCTGCTGCAGCTGACGCCCTCTAGCGGTCATGTGCATGTAAAACGTGGGCTGGTGGTTTCACTTGTGGAACCTACAGTCCTGGTAAACTAGAGAACAGAGCTTTCTAATATGTTTAAAGCTGTAAAAGCCTGACCAAACAGTGAGATAAAATTAAACTTAGAAATGGTCACAAGATGTAAACCAGTTACCTGGTCCAAAGTCACATGTGCTTGTGCCTATGACCATACCCAGCCCTTTTTGAAACTGCGAACACTCCTAAATGTTGTTTTTAGGTATGCTTACATGGGTCGCCAGATATTTAACTCTCATGTTTCTCACTTTACAGATGATAAACATCTTCGGTAAGCTGAACACATGCGATACAGACAGGCATTTAACAATCGTTACCAGCAACAATGAGATGGCGGCACAACACAAAATAAGAAAACACAACAAGCACCTCCAAATCTGATTTTGATTTGTCATAGATGCCAGTCACAGCCAGAATGACCAACATGCGGTAATGACCAAAGACTGTACAACAAGCCATAAACTGTACGCTATATAGTTACAGGTAACCTACAGAAACACTGTTTGTTTGAGTGATATAGATGAACTTTTTCCTAATTTGATACTCTTTAGTCTACAGCGACATTCCTAGAACAGTTTACAGACAAAATTTTCACAGAGTTATACAGTGCTGTGAAAAAGTATTTGCCTCCTTCCTGATTTCTTTCTTTTCTTTTTTTTTGCACATTTGTCACACTTACATGTTTCAGATCATCAAACAAATTTTAATATTATACAAACATAACCCGAGTAAATACAAAATGCTGTTTTTAAATGATGATTTCATTTGTTAAGGGGAAAACAGCTAATCAAGCCTACCTGACTCTATTTGAAAAAGTAATTGCCTCCTAAATTTAATAACTGGTTGTTCCACCCTTGGCAGCAAGAACTGCAGTCACGCATTTGCAATAACTGAGTTTTTCACATCACTGTGGAGGAATTTTGGCCCACTCTTCTTTGCAGAATTGTTTTAATTTAATTGGGGTTTTTGAGCATGAACGGCCTGTTTAAGGTCATGTCAAAACATCTCAATTAGATTTAAGCCTCGACATTGACTAGGCCACTCCAAAACCATCATTTGGGGTTTTTTTTTAGCAATTCAATTATTTCTTCATTTTTTTTCTTCATTATTCTTCATTATTTCTTTGCACAGGGCCAGGTAGGTTTGGATAACTGTTTTCCCTTAATAAATGAAATCATTTAAAAACGGCATTTTGTATTTACTCATGTTGTCTTTGTCTAATATCAAAAATTTGTTTGATGATCTGAAACATGTGACAAATATGGAAAATAAAAAGAAATCATGAAGGGGGCAAATACTTTTTCACAGCACTGTATCACCTCTTTGTGTTTTCTGTGTCAAATATGTGATTAATTCTGTCTTTGAAAGTGCACTTATCAAGGATAAAGCAAACTTATGGTTGAAAGTTTCAATTCTTGACTAAAGATTTCCGCATGTTCACTGATCTCTCTTTTCAGACACTCTTTGATGATGTCGTTTGACCAGCGTCTCCACGTAGCTGCAGTCCTGTTTCCTCCTGTACAGGCTCTCTTCTTTCCTCCCCTGTCTGCTCCTCAGACTCAGCCAGATCCTCAGTCTGTGTGTCATGACAGTCTGGATTGTTCTGGAGGTCTGTCGAGCGAGGTTGTTCGTCGAATACGCCAGCAGGGGCAGTGTTAGTATCACGGGTGTCTACATGTGAGCAAGTTTGGAGTGTCAGGGACTCAGAGAAATGGTGAGGATCGCTGTGCTGCTCTGTTTGGCAGTGGAGTTCTGTGTTTAGTTCTAATGCAGACTCTACTGTGGGAAGCGTGGGTGTGCTGCTGACATTTTCACTGAGGAAAGCAGGCGTGTCGCTCACAGAGCTGTTTCTTGAATAGTGCTGCATGGAGGGATTGTTGTGGAAGAGGTTACTGAGGCTCATCAGTGTGCTGTTAGAGTAACTCATCACAGAAGGAAGTGGAACAGAGTAGGGTGGAGGGTTTGTTCCGTGTAACGAACAATCCCAGTCTTCCTCCTCCCCCTCCTCCCCCTCTTCTTCCTCTTCCTCCTCATTTAGATGTGAATCAGTGTCACCTGTGTTTTGGAGGTGCATGATGTGAATGTGCTGCGTGCTGCTCATCAGTGGAAACTGCAGGTTTGGCTGCTGCTGCTGCTGCTGCTGGACCAAGGTGGAGTCTCCGTGGTAACTGTTGCCATTGGTTACAAGCAGCTCTGGCTGCTGATGCTGATACTGCTCCTCGCGGCTCTTCTCCAACTCCAGCTTCATGATAGTGTGCAGGAAGTGGGTGCGCACCCGGACCGGGTTGAACTCCAGGCGTCCCGTGGTGTTGCTGCAGCCTTCCTTGGTGCAGCCACAAGGGAAAGACATGCGGTCCACCTAAAGACGGAGTAATACACAGTGTGGAAAAGAGGCAAATTAAAGTGAACTGCCAATCAAAGCTGATCATGCATGAAGAGAAACAGCAGATTCTACTCAGGGTGTTATTAATATTATTACACAAGTGCAGCCAAATTTTGTTAAGCCAGAACATTTTAACCCTTTAAAGCTGAGTGTATCATATTTGATACACAGAGTTTTTGTGAGTTTTTGAGACTTCTACATCATCAGTTTGACCCCCCCCCAAAAAAAAACAAAAAAACAAAAAACCTAAATAAATTGCACAATACATTTTTCAGTAATGCATAACACTAAATAACAAAGCTGCTATTCTAAGATCCTGAAGGACAGGCCTTTAAAACATCCAGTTTTTAATGGAAAAATTCTGAGTTGAGCAAGCATAGACTGTTCATAAAAGATGGACACAGCCACGGTACTTTCTGCCATTGGTCCCATTTTTGTAGCCTAAAGCATTTTGATGATCATCATTATCTTAATTTTTTATTATGAGCTGTCACAAATGTGGGGTAGATGTGACTGTGAAACACTCATGCGTTAGCGATGCGTCAGTCATAGAGTAGGCCATCGCTAAAGCATAACCTGCTTTATCTTTCTTCTGAACACTAATAAAAACCATCATGTAGAAAATAAATATCAAGTTGTATTCAGTAAGACTTTAAATCACATTGACTGCTATACAGCTGCAACTAGAGGAGTTGCCCCCTGAAAACCATCTGAAAGAATGCAGGTTCAAGGGGCGTACACACAGAAAGCGACTAGCAACGATGTGGCACCAGAGACCATAGAAAGTAGAAAAAAGTTTTTTAAAACTATATTTTAGGGCAAATCCAGGAAAGCAAGCAGTTGTTTTTAACCATATTTGACTGGTAATTCTACACATGCAGTTTTTATGACCAGGTGTCTATTAAATTTAAAGTTATTTAAAATAATTCTTCAAAATAACTGCTTAAATAAGTACCCTGTGACATTTCAAAATGGCTGCAGATTTGCGAGACTTGCTTCTAGAAGGACTTTGGTTCAGAGGGAGTCCACTACAGGGATGAGGCCTCATGAAAAATGGTAGAAAACACTACTTTGCCTTCTCTGGCTAATTCACTTTAACAGAGAAGATTTTAAGTAAGGAGATGAAAACTATAAATAGTCAGTGTCTACTGTTTATATGTAAGAGAATAAAGCAGCTTATGGACATTTGTAATTTGTTAAAATATAAGATGTGCTTTTAACTTCCCTCTTGTGCTGTCAACTGGAGCTGACTACTATGATTGTAGTGTAGTTTCTCTTTTACAAGCCCACATTAGCTGTAGTGTACTGTTAACTATAAAGCACATAAAGACATTTCTGCAATGAAAACCTTGTGATTTTTAAAAAATTATTTTTATTTTTTATAGCACATGCTTTTATATTTAGTGTAACTTGTAAGGTTTCGATTGATTGGCAACCTGTCCAGGGAGTACCCTGCCTCTCACCCTGTGATATCTGGGATAGACTCCAGGCCCACCAGGACTCTAAATTGGAAAACTGATGGATGGATGGATGAAAATTTGTATGTCTCACAGCCAAAAACAGCCAAATTTAACATTTTACTGCACAGACAGACATTGACAACATTTTAGTATTATAGCTGGGCCTCACCACAGTTCCATTTACCTGGCACTTAATGCCGGCCAGGCTGCAAGCACAGGTCTCAGGGTCACATATTCCCTGGCAGCGACACCCACACTCCTCTCGGGACATGCGCAGGGCACGCAGTTCATGCTTCTCGTCCACATCGATGCGACGGACGCCAGAGGCACGGAGAAGGGTACGGCGCCTTCTAGTAGTCAGAGGCTGGAGGAAAAAGTAATCGTCCACCTCTGTGTTGTCCACATCTAGATCATCTTCGGAAATGTCATCGATTGTGAGTGTATCTGCCTCCAAAGATGACACAGTGCCATTCTTGGTCAGCTGGAGGATAAGAAAACAAATGAAATTAAGACTAAGCCATAGATGTTAGCCTACACAGAAATCCGAACCCCTTAGGAGATATATATATATATATATATATATATATATATATATATATATATATATATATATATATATATATATATATATATACATACATACATACATACATATATATAT
>VUQS01048499.1:16874-53165 GCA_015108495.1 Heterochromis multidens | reverse complement strand
CTTTTCTATGCTTTTGTAGGTGATAGGCAGTTTGCAAAATGAGCCTGCAAAGTGCTTCCAAAAACTTTCCAAATTCTTCAATCTGGCATATCAGATTAACTTTGGCTTTTTTATGTAGAAATTGAAAATATGTATAAAAAATAACACCTTCATGGCTAACTGTCACTTTAACAATATTCATCACCATGCCATTAGTAACACCTCTGTTTGTACTACTGCTACAACTCAAAAACGGCTAATAGCTAAGCTGAAGTGAACATGCCCCTCAGCAGGATTGGTCCAGCTCGCTGACGTAGCTCAATCACTAAAAACCCAATAATTTGACACATTTCATATAAGACTATGTGTTTTGAACCAGGTTATGCTTCCTCTCAGGAGGCTTTGTAAAACACATCTAATAGCTTCCTCAGTTTGAAACTTTCTGTTGCCTTACTTCAAATTAGCTTGCAGTTCATGTGTTATTGTTCATATAAAAGCAAAAGGTTTCACAGATTTACCTTCCCTCCTCAAGGATTGAAGCGATATTTTAAATGCTTAATAAATATTTTAAACTAAATATTTTCAAGTATCTCTTTTATAGCCTTAATAATAATAGACTTAACCACTGAGGGCTGAATAAATAAGGGGGAAAGGGGGTCTTTTAGGGAAAAGACAGTGAGAAATCTCTAGAGGAAAAAAAACATGTTGTGCACTCTGACAGGAATAAACAGGTTTTAAAAGTGGATTTCTTCAAATGACAGCTGGGAGTTTGTTGTATTTACACAGCACACACAGCAGAAAAAAGCGCTGCTGCCTGAGGATTCAGTCCTCTCTGCTGAGATGTGATTTTTTTTTTTTTTTAAATGTGACTGTAATTTTATATATATAAGGAGCTGGAGCACTTTAAAATTAGCACTTGCAGGGACTAAATGCTGTTTTTAGAAAGGGGGCAGTATTCAGGACATTACAGTGTGGAAATGATGACAATGTGAGCTGTGAAATTAAGCATTTCCGATGACACTGCACAGTACTCATTTGGTCAGGCAGTCATCAGACATGATCATCCTTTTCTGCCTATGTAACCCATTCATTCTTACTGGACAGTTTAATCTAGTGGAGGCAAAATTAAGGTGTAACAAGATGTTTTATAAGATATATAATAAGATATATTTATGGCTTTTGCTTATTTCATTGGCCTCTTTATTCCTTTTATTTATTATTATTATTTAATCTATTTATTCATTACCTTAATATTAGATTAAGGAGAAGAGATGGGTGGAGGAAATAATCTAACATAAATAACGTGGATTATGAAGTATAATCTAAAGCTAAAACAACTCCAAAGCACCATCTGGTGGAAGAAACCATGCAGCACGTCTGTCAACTTAAATAAATTCACTTTCTGTGTCATTTACAATGCAGTTTATATTATATAAACATACTTATAGATGCCAGTTGTCCTCTTTTAAAGCCAACAGGAGGTTAGTGGTACTGATTTGGCTGCTCAGTGACAGAGTTGGCGGTTATATTTGCAGCATTGCATCCATAAATCTGTCCTTCTCAGACTCGTAACACACACAGCACACAGTCGTAAACAAAGATGAAGAAATCCACTTGCAAATGATAGGAAAAAACATACTCCTTGTAACTGCAGAACTTGCCTTAAAATAATCCAGTTTTTAGGTTTTCTTCAAGATCAGAGTAATCCAGTAATAGTTATTCATACATCCATGAAGACCATGCAAACAGGATGTGTTAATAGCTAACTTGGCATATTTTTGATGGCCAAAATGTAAAGAAATACAGTATAACAGGGCTCAGACTTTAGCCCAAAGTGTAACATTACACTTCCTGTTTGTATCCCTAAAGCAACCAAATTATGGGAACTGCTCTCTCCTCCTTCCATCTATTTCCAGATAATTACAGCATGATCAAAATCTGTGGACATGTAAACAAAAACGTAAGTATTAGAAGGGTCAGAGGCTGGGAACCAGAGTTATAATTAAGACTTGCTGATTTAAACCTGAACCATCATCCTCAGCTTATACAGTATCTGTACACAGTGTATATTTATATACAGCCTATGTATGTAAATGTGTATCAAGTTCAGAGCAGCTCAAATGTCAAAACAAGGGGTGTAATCCTGATTTAAACTCATTTTACCCACCCTCAGGACACAAACACAGCAGCCTTCTGCAGATTTTACCCCTGATTCAAACATTATTCTTGCCAAATATTTTTTTTTCTACTTTTGTACTGTTTTATATTAAACATGCTTTATAAAAGTCCTCCGTGCCATGTTGGGAGTGTCGTGACTGCAGGCTTCGGTCACTTTGTCATACATTTTGCCTTTCTTCTGTGGATCCACTTTCTTGAATTTTGCCTTGAATCCAACCTGAAATAAACTCACTGCTCAGCCTGGTTCTGGATGGAAATATGATTATAATATAAAAATTATTAAAAATTGCAATGAGATAATTGTGTCTGTGGTTCTTTGTCATCTTCTAGCTTCATTTGTGTGGCTGCTTTTTTTTGTTTGTTTGTTTGTTCGAATATCTTCATCTTTTATCTGCATGGAAGCCAAGTGATTTTGTGAAAATTGTAAAATTAAAAAAGTACCAAATTCAAAGACTTCAGGTTATTAAGCAGTTTTTTTTTTCTTATTTTAAATAGAAGGTTAATATGAGATTTTAATTGTTATGGTCTTCATTACAAAATGAAAATGTAAAATTATTATTATAGTATAATTATAAAAAGTAATACTGTGATGTAAATAGCCTAAGAAAAATAAAATAAATATTATATAACTTCAGAATTATATTTTAGTTAAATATATGACAATTTAACTAAGTTTTGAAAAGTCCAGAATCTAAGAAAGAATTTGCATATTGGTTTTAATAATTTCTCAAAAAGCTTCCCCCATAAATCGACTTAAGAATTTATTTAAATATTTTCACATTTTCATCTTAATTTCTTAATTTTTAAATTGTTTTCCATATTTATGTGATTAGTTTTTTGTCACTTTTGGGCTTCCATATAGGTCAAATGCTTTCTACCTTGTAATTTTTTTCTAACTGCTTTGATTCAAATGAGCTACCACGTGTGTTTGAATCATGTAGAATCGTTTGTGGACATTTTATTTATTGTCTTGTGTCCTTAATGGGTTTCCATCCACGTCTGTGACTTGCACTGATGCATTTAATAAGCAGAGAGTTGCATTAACGCAAATCTGCACTTGTAGCACTTTTTTTTCATCCTATAACTCCAGTGAAGTCAAAGAAAAGTTTTTAATTGGCGTTAATTAAGACCAGGGGGAGGGGGCAGGTGAGGCGGCTCAGGCACAGGTGAGTTTTGGAGTCTGTATATGAACACTAAATCGTATTTTGTGTGTCAACTTTCCAACAAATATTTAAAAAGAAACCACAAACTTCACGCACATACTGATTTATCTAACCTCTATTTTAAGTTACATGCTAAAACGAACATTCAGGCCTAAAGACCCCCAACTCGTCCTGTTTTTCCTTACAGTTTTTTGTGCATTTTGACACAATATCACAATTAAAATATGCCGAATTAACCGTTAGCAGTTTCTGTTTGCGGTGTACCCATGCATGTGCAGACAACTGTCAGTGGATCACTGTGATCCGGGAGAAAACTTAGAAATCTGTTGATTCTCAGGCAAGTTCTGAAGCTTCTTGTTTTATGATTTGTGGTTTATTCTGTATAGATATGAGATAACTATGCAAGAGGGACCGCTTGTTTACTAAGCTCTTCGCTCATATTCACTTTTAAATCATTTGCATCACTTAAAGCTGCTGAAAGAGAAATCTAACTAAAACTGCAGGAACTTATTTAAAGTAACAAATGTATTTAAACATACCTTTTTTCCAAAGATCACTTAATATGAGCAGATAAGAAGATATTGTACCAAAAGCCCAGTGTGCAGTTTAAGTAAGCATTCACACGTTTTACATTTATTTATATTTATTTTATTTCTGTTTTGATTTTAACTATCATGTATTCGAGAAAGTTTCATACACGAACTGATTTGGACATTTCCGTGCGTTTCACGTAGGGGGCGCTGTTGAGTTAGGCAATAAAGGGTAAATAAGAGCTGTATAAAGTAAATGAAGTGCTGTAAAATGTACCCTGGTTATGCATGTTTTTTCATGGTCTGTTAGAGATAGATGGCAGATAGATGCCCCTCCCTGAGCCTGGTTCTGCCGGAGTTTTTCCTTCCCACTGTCGCCAAGTGCTCGCTCATAGGGGGTCGTCTGATTGTTGGGGGTTTTCTCTCTATCATTGTAGGGTCTTTACCTTACAATATAAAGCACCTTGTGGCCACTGTTGTTGTGGTTTGGCGCTATATAAATACAATTTTATTTAATTGAATAATCATTTAAGAAAACATGCAGAAAATATAAGTCAGATACTCATCCATCAACTCAATGGAAAGCCAGAGTTACACGATGAACACTGATGATCAAACGTAACCATCCACACTAATTTACTATCAGAGCTGACAGCAAGAACAACACTGCAGCAGCATCTCACTCTTCATCACAACACCCTCAAACACTGTGATTTCCTGGCAAAACCAGCGATGAGCTGATAAACAGCCACATTTACACAAACACTGTAAAGCAGCAGCTCCTCACTGGCTGTCATGAAAGCCACATTTACACAATATCTTCACGATCGGAGCATCGCCACATTCACAGGCAGGGCAAAGACTACAGTTAATAACAGGCTAATGGTCACTGATGCTGACTGTGGCAGAGCATGAAACTCTGGCCTTATTTACCTACTGATGATGCTCAGACAGCCAACATACCCAGGCTGTCATCATGAGTACGTTAGGAGCAGCTTGTTGGGTCTAATAATCTGCTAGATCAAGGATTCATTAAGGAATCTGAAATTCACTTTTTCACTTTAGACATTTTCTTGGGCTGAATCCAACTTGTCTAAGATCCACTATATCCATCCATCCATCCATTCTCTTCCGCTTATCCAATTCAGGGTCGCGGGGGGGCTGGAGCCTATCCCAGCTGCTATAGGGCGAGAAGCGATCCACTATATCCATTATTAAAAATGTACTTCACTGAAAGAAAAACAGAGCAGAACTGGAAAAATAAGATAAATAAAACTTTGTATTTATATTTCAACAGTTGATGGACATGCTGGTACTTTATGACTCACCCCTGCTTCCCACAGTGGCACTATGCAGAGTGCCGCTGTGGGTATTCATGACAATACTGCCCCTCTGTGTCTTTAATGGAGAACTACTCTTAAGGCTTGTGTGTTCTTCTTTCTTTAAACTCTCTTTTTTTTTGGTAATTTTCCCTCCTGTACCTCAAACTTTACAGCAAAACAGCAAATTTTCAACGGCATCCTGACTGGCATTAGGTATCTGGATGAAATCCTTGGACCCATTGTCAGACCCTACACTGGTGCAGTGGGTCCTGGGTTCCTCCTGGTGCACAACAATGCCTGGTCTCGTGGTGAGAATATGCAGGCAGCTCCTGGAGGATGAAGGAATTGATACTATTGACTGGCCCCCATGCTCACCTGACCTAAATCCAAAAGAACACCTCTGGGACATCATGTTTTGGTCCATCCGATGCTGTCCAGGAGCTCAGTGATGCGCTGGTCCAGATCTGGGAGGAGACAGGACACCATCCGTCGTCTCATTAGGAGCCCCGATAATGTCAGGCATGCATACAAGCATGTGGGGGCCAAACAAACTACTGAGTACCATTCTGAGTTGCTGCAGTGAAATTTCGGCAAAATGGACTAGCCTGCTGCATCATTTTTTACTTTGATTTTTGGGGTGTCTTTGAATTCAGCCCCCTTTTTTTTTTATTATAGTAGTAAAATCTTATCATGAATCTTGCAGGCTCAGTATGTTGAAACTTTTTGATGAGGATGAAAAACTCAGCATGAGTCCAGAAGTCATTTTCCACTTCCTGCTGGAAACGGTGAGAACAATCAATTATTTCCTGAAAGTCACTTTTCTGTCGCCTGTAATTGAGGTGAGAGCAGCGGCGAGGCTGGATGTGAGGTTAGAGCGTGGGTGGCATGACTCATTTTAGGTTTAAGCACAAAAGGAGCAAAGAGGAATGAGGCCGGAGGCCAATAACAATAATAAAAAGTACTTCTGAGACGTAGAACAGACTGTTTTCTTTTCTTGCCAGTTCTCCACAACATCTGTCATCAAGAACCAGAAACCACAGATCAGATCTGCTCAGTTTGGGCTTTTGGAACATTAAAGAATCACTGCAGATTTATTTTTGTGTTTAAGTGGAACGTGACTTTGAGTTCAGTTTTTAAGGTCTGGTGGAAACCTCATCCAAAGATCTCTGACCTTTGGGCTGCGTAGGGGGCGCTCACAACACAGGTGCCCAAAATCTCAGTTTGTCTCCATGTTTTTGATATCTTGGAGCTGAGACGATAAAGTTCCATCGTCTAGATTTTTTTTTAACAGGTTGTAGTAAAATACCTTACCTTGAGTCTTATGGATGTCGCAGCACAACAAGCCACTTTATGGCAGCCTCCCTTTTGCTTAAGGCATGATGCATGATGTGCTGGTTTGGGGTCTTACTTTTGCAGTTTTAATTTCAGATTGCATCTCTTTTTGGTCTCTGTGGCCAATTTGTCATCTTGTGGTTGGGTTCAATTCATTTTTGTGTATTTCCCCCCGGTCCTGCTCCTGGTTGGCCTGATCGGTAACCTATCCATGCTTCAGGTGTGTTTCCAGCACTTTATAAAGAGAAAAAGCTCTTCTGTCACCACTTACCTCTAATCCTGTTTCATCTCCGTTTTAGCAGAAATGCACCAATTAAATCAATTCCAGCTGACTTTGATCTACTTCCTTCAAAATTGCGTAGAGATTTTAAAGCACGACTCACGCTGAAACACACACTCGAGAGGCTCTGCTCCCTCAGCAGCAGGGGTCAACACACTCTCCATTTCTCCTCCCTCCCTCCCCACCTTCTCTTCCACCTCTCTTTCCTTGGCGTCATCTAATCCTCTCTCCTCCACGCTGGGAGCTTCAGCTGATAGAGCGAGGAATAAGAGACGTTTTCGTCCTCTCTGTTCGTACCCGCTCTCTTCGCTCCATTTCTTCCTGTTTTTCCACTCACCCCTGTTTTTGTTTTTTCTTTCTGAGATGGGATGTGGAAATTCCTCCCCAACCAAACACATGACTAACAACAACAGCAGCAAGAGCACTGGAGGTGAGGACACTGAAAAACTGAACATATTGTTAGTTGTATAGGGCACCTGACAGATTTAAGGTGTCTTATTATTTTCCTTTAGATTTATTCAGTGTATTCTAGTAACTTTTTTTCTGTCCTGCAGTTGTTAGAGGTCCAGTCTGTAGAGTTTTTGACCTTTAAAGAAAAAAGCAGGTAAACACACAAAGCGCTGTAGGAGCTTAGAATCAAAGTTTTCAGGGATTTCTGACACTGCTGGAAATGCAGGAAATAATTTAATCTTTAAGGTTTTAGCTTAAAAAGTCCAACACAACAAACTGCAGTGCGCAGTGATTTTGTGCTTTAATTCACTTTTTATGCGACTGTTGTCATCAGTTGCAGGATCCACTGATTTTACTTTTTGTGGTGGTTTTGGAGTCTGTGATCTCTTGGGATCACTTCATAATGGGTTTTGTGTGTCTTTGTGAGTAATTTTGTGTTAGTGTCTGATTGTTTTGTATCTCGTGGCTATTTTTAGTCTCATTTTGGTAATTTTCTGTCTCATGGTCATTTTAAATCTCATTTTGCTTGTTTTCAGTCATTTTCTGGTTCTGGCTCTTTGGTTGTTTTTAAGCATCATTTGGGTCACTATCTGATGGTTTGATATCTCTTTATGACTGTAACCTCATTTTACATCTCATTTAGCTCAATTTCAGTCACTTAGAAGTCTTTTGGTTCTTATGTACGTTTTGAATCTCTGTAGTCTGTTTCCTAAAGATTTTGGTCATTTTAGCTTGCCTATTGGTGGCTTTTCTCTCTCATTGTGGTTGTTTTGAGCATCTTTTGTGTAACTATATGATGGTTTTGTCTTTCATTTTGGCTGTCTTTAGACTCATTTTGGTAATTTCCATCTCATGGCTTTTTTGTCTCCTCTTGCTTGTTTCGGGCCACTTTCAGGTGGATTTGCATCTCAAACTGACGCATCTATTGAGTCATTTTTTTGTATTGTCTTTTGTCTCTTTGTGATCTTGTCTCCTTATGTTACATATTAGTTTGATGTGAAATGCTTCATAGTTGCAACAATTTGTTGTTTTATCCTGTTAACATTATTACAGTTATTTGAGGATTGCTGATTATGTATGGAGGCTTTTTACTCTAAATTTTGCTTGTCAGACAACAAGTCCCATTAACAACAATTCACAACTGGGCATTTTTGGGTTAGTTAAATGAGAGGAGGCACAAGGAAGGAAGGAGGGAAAGAAGTAAAACCAAGGAAGGAATGAAGCAATGAAAACAAGGACAGAAACCCCCAACCAGTCATAGCAGATGGCTGCCCCTCCCTGAGCCTGGTTCTGTCGGAGGTTTCTTCCTGTTTAAAAGGGAGGTTTTTATTTCAGTTTTAAAATTGATTTGAATTGAATTGAAAAGGCGAAAAGAATAAAGGAAAGAAAGAACGTAGTGAGGAACATGGGAAGGAAAGAGAGAGGAAACAAGCAAAAAAGGATAAGGGAAACATAGAAGGAAATAAAGAAAGAAGGAAACAAACAAGGACAGGAAAAAGGAAGGAAGGAGAGGAAGAAGGAAAAGAGGAAGGAAACAAGGAAGGAAAGAAAAAGAAGGAAACGAAAGGGAAAAGAAGCAAAGGAAGGAAGGAGACAAGGAAGGGAAGAGAAAAGGAAATTTTTATTTCCAAGAATATTATTTTTTAGGGAAGGCTGAATAAACTTTTATAGTAAAAGGTTTATAAAAGACGACAAAGATGAATCAAAGTGTCACCAAAAATTCACCAAAAATATCCAAAGTAAAGTTCTCGTCTGATTTTGTCTCTTTACTTTCTTACAGTTGTTCTCTTTGCTGTAGATGAAATTACTGCAGATAACAGATGCTGAGTATTCAGTGTGTGAAAATGTCAGCTTGTTTTTTTTAAAGAAGTGATTGCAGTGAGCAGAAAATGAATTTAACTCTCGATTGATCTCGTTTGTCGCTGACTTCAGGTCCTGCTGAGTTTTCATCAAAGCTGTGAGTACATTTTCAAACGTATTTTCATCTTGAAACGTGTCCCTGTTTGACCTTTCTCTCACATTGTTAGTGGAAATCAGCTGACTGTGTGTGTGTCTGTGTCTGTGAACAGATCAGATGAGTCGGTGCCAGAAGACGACAAACGGAAGTCAGTCATTCATTTTTAAATTTTAAAATCTTTTTATATATTACGTCTCACATTTATGTAATGTATTTATGTAATGAGCTGATATGTGCAGCTAACTTTGTGTGTGTGTGAGATCAGGAACTATGGAGGTGTGTACGTGGGGTTGCCTACAGACCTGAGCAGCATCCCCCAAGTCCAGATTGGCTCGCTCAGAGGTAACACTTCGTTTCAGTGTATCAGTTAAAACTGTTTCACTTCAGTTTTATTTATATAGCACCAATTCACAACAGCAGTGATCTTCAGGCACTTTATATTGTAAGGTGAAGATCTTACATCAGAGAGAGAACCTCAATGATCTGATGGCTCCCCATGAGCAGCACTTGGTGACACTGGGGAGGAAGAACTCCCTTTAAACTGGAAGAAATTCTTGTAAATTGAACTCCGTTTGGCTCTGCAGTTTGTGTCCCACAAAGATCCATTTTGGGATCTCTTTCATTTCCTGTTTTTTGGATTTGGGTAAGGTCATTCGAGCAAAAATACACCCCTATACTGATGATACTCTCATTTATATGCATGCTCCCTCTATACGACAGGTAGGAACTTCACATTGCATGTCATGCATTTAAAACTCAAAATCAACTTAAAATGTTTTTCCACACCTGGATTTAGTTTCACTGGTTTACAGCCAAGATGCTTCCAAAATACAGTACTGTGCAAAAGTCTAGAGCCACGCCTCATTTCTTTGTTTTGCTAGGAAAATAGGAAAATGGGTGCAGTGATTTGGTACGACCACCTTTATTCTTCAGCACAGTCTGAACTCTCTCAGGCAGCTTTCTTATAGTTTCTTCAAGTAGTCTTCAGGAATAGTTCTCCAGGCTTCTTGAAGGACATTCAAAGCGCTTCTTTGGATGTTGGCTGCTTTTTGTTCCATTCTCTGCCAAGATGAATATTTCATTGCAGGTTTTTTTCTTTATTTTTTTTAATCCAGGTATGCTTTATTTTATTGCACTGGCAGTGTGTTTGGGATCATTGTCATGCTGCAAAATGAAGTTGCTGCCAATCAATGCTTTTCAGATGGTATTACATGGTATTCATAATTCCATCAGTTTTGACAAGATCTCCAACACCACTGGCTGAAATGCAGCCCCAAACCATGATAGAGCCTCCACCGTGTTTTACAGATGGCTGTAGACACTCACTGTTGTAACTGTCTCCCAACCTCCTCCATATATACTGATGACAATTTGAATCGATTCATCACTCCATCAGACCTGTTGCCACTGACACAAGACTGGTTCATCACTTGAGTTAGGTACCTTTTTATGCTTGAATGATTCATAGGTCAGTGTTAAGTTGCATAACAAACAAAAAAACACATTCCTCTGAAAATGGTCAGATACAAGGACAGGAAATGAGTGAAAAAGCAGCCAATGTCCAAAGAAAAACTTTGAAAGACCTTCAGAAAGCCTGGAGAACTATTGCCCACAAATTATAAGAGAGCCTGGCTCCTTGGAAGCTAAATATAAAGAAATGAGTGGTGGCTTAAGACTTTTGCACAGAAGATAATGGGAGCTGTTTCTAAACCAGGTGTATTCCAGTCCAATAAAGTGTGACATGCATGGTGGACTAAAGCAATTAAATATAATGACATAAATGATTACCAGACTCAGTCTGACCTCCTTTGAGTTTTTGTGCTCCAGTGAGCAGCTCTCTGGTTAGTTTGCTGCATGGTCGAGGTTAAGTTGAAGCAGTTGTGCAGTTTTGAGTAGGAGCAGGAAAAAATCAAGAGCACTGCAAAATCTGAACATGTAAACAAGGCAGGACCACAGCTCTATAAACTAGATGTCTCTGCACACATCATATCCCAAATATGATCAGAACTCATGACCAAGTAAACACGCACAGCCTCAATTTCCTGTTGAATCTTCAGGGTCACAAGAGCCTGGGAGAGAAAACTCTGCACACACTGTGTGTTAGTTGGCATTTTATTTTAATGTGTGTGTGTGTGTGTGTGTGTGTGTGTGTGTGTGTGTGTGTCATATCAGCTGTGCATTTTATAATGTAATGATGCGTATGAGTACATTAAACACATAGTGTGTGTGTGTAAGTTAATTAATTAACTCGTCCTCTGCTGCAGAGCCTCCAAGAGACTCGCTGTCCCTCAGGAAGCCGCTGTGGGGGGACTGACTCTAGTTTTAATGAAGACCCAAGCCTGTGCATGCTTCAGCGTGTGAGTGACGGCCTCCTCCAGTTCCTCTCCACCGTTTCATTAATGAGAGCTGAGATGTTATGTCAGCGGTTAAAGGGCCAAACCAGTGTTTTTGCACGTTGCCAGTTTCCCCAACAAATTTTGTGTTTCAAACACTTTGCTGCTTCAGTTTGTATTTGGATTATTGTTTACATGTTTATACGAGAGTGAAGAACAATCATAAGAATTTCATAAGTTTCAAATTTTATTGGCAAATAAATGAAATTTATGCAAAGAGTCAGTACTTGTAGTGTTGACTGCAGTTTTTGACACTTGGGCGTTGGCTTCACTTTTCAGTCTCAGATGTTGCTGCTTGATATTTTAAAAAAAAAAGATAAACTTGCATAAAGTGACACCAGAAATCTAAAAGCCTGGAGGGGAAAAAAGCTGCAATTATGGCAAACAGGCTAAAATAAGAAAAACACTGGTAATGACCTTTAGGGCACATTAACATCCAAACTAAGAGCTCTGTATAGCCCTCGATGGTGCCATTGAATCTTATTTTTGTCTGTGCTTCTCTGTGAACTGATAGGTGCAAAGGAAGAATGACACAGCAAGAGGGAGTTTGTCGAGTGAGGAAAAAGAAACCCTGCAGGTGTCCATCAGCTCCTCTGTGTTGTCATCAGGAACCCGCCGAGTCTCCGCTGAGCAGCACCCAGTAGAGCCAATTTCATCTCTCAGCATCCCCTCAGAGGGTTTCAATGGGATCATCTCCACCTGGTTTAGCTGACTGTGGTGACCCCAACAAAGTGGTTAGAGTCTGGACGTAGATGTCGACCTGGACGTTTTAAATCAGTCACAGTTTGCTGCTCAGGTGACGTAAGGCTGCAGGCCTTTTATTCCAAGCAGAATCCACCACGATTTACAGTTTACGACTCAGTCACATTAGAGAAAAAATAGGACGGCAACCTTTGCGACCAGGAAAAATTGGTGGTTGCCTGGTGATTGCAAGTAGTTGCAAAGTGAGGTTGCCCAGAGGTTGAGCATGCAACACCCTCGACCTCTGGGCAACCACTTTTGATCCCAATACAACTGCACAGGTTGCCTGGTGGGAGGCAACCTGTTTCCAAACAATTGCGGCCTGACTCGGACTGACTGCGGTCACTCTCAGATACAAACAAAAAGACTGCCAACACATTGCAGTCATTCAGTCTGCATCAATGAGCACAACTCATCTGCAATGCGTCTCTTTGCAACAGGGGGCTCAACTCAACTGGTTTCCTTCTGGTTATATTCCTATATGAAAGCAAGGTTGCTCAGCACCCATTTCATTTTGCAGTTAAATTGCCGTCCTACAGCAACTACGTCCCTATTTGTGGAAAAATGTTCTTTATGAAATCTATGTGGTGTCTGCGTAGGCAGCAACAGATTGGCAATTTTTAAGGATTCATCACAGTTAATCGCCCTATTATAACAAATAGATTGCATATAATTGTCAACTCGAGCCCCAACTTGAGCAAATTGAGCCCATCTTGTTGCTGTTTTGTCGCCATCTTTATGCACCAACGTTGCTTTCAAGGTGGAAACTGAGTGAGTGGTCCCAGGCCTGGTCCCTGTCTTCAAAGGAACCATTTCAAAGGTCAGTGAATGCGATCACAGTAATTTTGGTCGTGCCGCAGTCTCCAACCACTGTTTGCTGTAGTGTGACTGTAGCAGTGGGGTACACTGACAGTACTTTGACTTACTGTGAAGTAAATGTTGACTTCACCAGCTGTTGTAACCACAGATGTAAACTAGCTTCCCAGGTATAATAAGTAAAGCTAATAAACCTGCAATTTTTTTTATGGCCAGCAGGGGGCAACCCATCTTGTTGAAAAGACTTCCAATTGTATAGAAGTCTATGGGGAAATGGCTCTCCTTCTCACTTCATTGATGACCTCAACAAACCCTTTCCTGATGAGTTTCTGGTCTCAGTCACTAGTTTAAATAAAACATGTAAGTTTTGTTCCCATTAGGAAAAAAAATGGGAACATCAGATTAGGACATTTACAGAGTGCTTTAGAGTCTCTGCAGACCTCACCTGAGCTCACCTGTAGTTTGCTTTGTTGGCAATGAAAACCTTCAGCTTCTTGTCTCGGCCCTGCAGGGCATAAATGGCGAGTGGCGCCTGCTGTGCGGTGACATCAGTGAACCGGCCTCCCCTCAGAGCATCCACACAGCGTCGAAGAGAAAACCACAGACGTGAAACTGAGCAGGAAACATGCCGTCATTCAGCTTCAGTGCTGCCAGCTCTTTTCTTCTTCTGCTTAGGAAGCCTCTAAGTTTTAGTGGAGGAGATCAGGAACCAGATGTAGCAGTTATTTTAATTTGTAAAGCAACTGTTCCAGCTTCTAAAATGTGAATATTTGCCAAAAGTCTTTGATGATGGGCGAAACGTGGTGGTAGTTGTCAGTTGCAGCTCTTATTGTTTCAGAAATCAGGTTACTGGAAGTTTTAATTCTTAAGACTTTGTAGCTGTGATGAAATAATTTACTGAATTCACTGTAAACCTTATGAACCATGTTACCTGTGTTCATTTGTGCTGTTAATTACCTTGGAGAGAATTTAATAATTGCCTGTAAAAGGTTGTGTAAAGAGCTTTTTCTTGTTTTCTGTTTTTAAATAAAAATATAAATCCAGAAGTGGAGTTTCAAATCATCTCTCACCTTTGTGATCACAAGGAAAGGAGAACATTTAAAAGGATCACATGAAGGTTAATTATTCCAGCTGCTGTCACTTAAATCCAGTCTAGAGGGACAACCTTGTGTTTCTAAAGCCAGGAGAAAACCAGCAGGTACGTTCACTTTTAACCCCTCTATCATTTTAAAAAACACAGTACATAGAGACAATAATCAATGGATAATTGTTATACTGAAGAATTCTGAGTTTTGTTTTTTTGTTTTTTTTTCTCCAAGCAGGTTTTATGAGGCAGTTTATTCTGGATGGACATCAAAGGTGACAAAACCTTCAGGTAAGTCTGTGTCTTTCCTTTCTTTCCTCTGTGGCTCCCTGCAGAAACATCAGGACCCAGGCGACGGCGTTCACCACCGTGTCGCCCTCAATATGCATCCATTGAGTGAATAAGGCTTGTAGTAGAAAGTCCTTTGAGTGCTCAATTAGAGCAGAAGAGCACTGTGTAAGTACCACACAGATACCTGCTAAATAATACTAGAAAGTAGAATTTCACCACCACTCACCAAATATAGTTACTTTTGGCTCCAAAACCCCAAAAGCAAGCAGCCAAAGGACTGAGTCCAAAACCAGTGTGTGATGTCACAGTGGCTACTTCTATCTTTTATTTACAGGCTGTGGGTTTGTTGTAGTTAAAAAGGCAGTGCAAAGAATGAGTTACAATAGAGAAGAGCTCAGTTAATGTTTGATGTTCATCTCATCTGGCTTAAAACACTTCCAGATTAAAAAAAAAAAAAAAATGGTCATACGGACTTCAGGAAATAAAAACTGGAGCTGAAGTAAAGCACCAGATTATCAGAACCATCTGGATAATCTGTTTTAAAGCGAAAATGAAGAATAAAATTCAGCTTCTATAAAGTGACTATTTGTTTTTTATTATGTAGAATATATTTGGGATTTTGGAGATTTTGAATGGGGCATCTGAAGATGCCATCATGAAGTGTGAAAATGATTTAGTTTCAGCTCCAGTGTACTTTACAAACACAGCTTTGGTAGATTATTTCTATCTTGGACACCCCCCCCACCCCCACCACAAACTTCTGATTTGAATAATCAACATTTAGTTTTGGGTTAAAAATATTTTATTTGGTTTTGAAACAAAAGTTTAGCTTTAATACCAAAGTTCACCCTCCTGCCGTCATCAGTTGAAGGAGTTTCATGATGATGAAAAGCAGAACAAACCACAAACTGTCAGCAGAGAGGGAACGAGTGTCAGCTGTGACCTGCTCAGGTGCAATAATCCACCAATCAGCTTAAAGTGCGCAGGAACAAATGTGTGTGGTTTAACAAACTGAGGTCTGTGTGGTTTGGAGGTCATGCTGAAGCTGGAGGAGAAGAGGTTCTCACTTCAGTCTACAGGAGGAATGTGACAGCTTATAGGTCAGAAACTGAGTTATCGTAGAGAGAACCTGAGCACAGGTGGGATCTACAGATTCAAGTTATTTTAGTTACTTAGGCAGACTGCTTGGGTATATACGCCACTCAATCAATCTGAAAGAACAATACCATCGACTGATGAGGGCGTGTGCATTTATCAGTGAAAGGTCATGAAGATGAGCCATTTTACATACAAAAACTAGACAAGTTAGAATGTAGAGTTAAAAGTTTCTTCATTTATCACCCTAATTACCGGCTACATCCCTCATCACTGTAGGTGAAAGAGACACACTTCATGCTGGAAGTGGGTATTGAGTGCACATTAACCCCCTCTTCCTGCGGTGTGGTATCAGGGATCTCAGAGGGGCGCTGCCTGTTACAAAGTGAAGCAGAGCTGCAGATTTGTGACTAAAACCATATAAAAGCAGATAGTTTGATAGAGGTAGCTGAATGATTTGCTTGTTTTGGCCTCGTTCCTGAAGCTCTCAGTGTGCAGTCCTGCTGATTTTAAAGCTTTAACTCTCACCTGTCCACCGTTTTTTAGGATCCACATCCTAAAAAACATCAACAAGCTTCTGGCATAATTCTGGCTGGATATTTGACCACTGTTCTTGGCAGAATTGGTAGAGTTCATTTAAAGTGGTTGGTTTCCTGGTATCCTCTAATGTTCTTTTCGATAATCCAGAGCTCTGATGTCCTCTTCTGAAGCCAGCTTCCTGTACAGCTGGAGCAGTTCATCGGGCCGCGGTGCCTTAGACTCCGGCGTGCAGGGAATATCGAAATCTGACGACAGCTGAGACTCTGCATGCTCCTCTGGCTCTGACTGGATGATTACATCATCACCCCCCTCCTGCCGGGTCTCACCGGTCCTTGCGTCTCCTCGTTCGTGCTCGTCCTGCTCCGATCGGAGGATCACGGTGTCAGGTAAATACGAGTCCATGTTCTGTGAGGAATGATTGGACAGAGAGGCGGACAGTGTCAGGCTGAAGCCGTCGGGGGCTGCTTCTTCGTCGCTGAAGAGTTCGGGCGTCTGCGAGCCCGTCATCTCGGAGCAGCAGGACTGTGATTGGCTCTTGAGGCTGTTCTGGCTGTCTGTCAGAGTCTCAGTGGTGAAGAAGTCCTCCCATTTTGGAGCCTGAGAGGAAACATTCTCCCGCGGTCTGCTCTCTCCCTCCTCCATCACGTTTACGTCTACGTCTACCTTTTCCCCTTCATATTCCTCCTCCTCCTCCTCCTCCTCACCGTTGGACTCGGTGCAGTCGATGTAGTTATGTGCAGCAGGTTGGGTGTTGGAGACTGTCGCTGGTAAAGACTCTTCCACACACATGGGGGGCGCTGTTGTTTCAGGAGTTTTCTCTAAAACTAAAACAAGAAACTGATAATGAAGCAAACAGTAAAGGTGGATTCAAAGTAATCAGGATAATAAAATACTACAATGTATCACTGGTGCCAAATATTGATATTCTATTTAAAACACACAGCACCTCTGAAGACGTTACACCTGCCATAAACCAGGAACCCAATTGGTTCTACACGTGCATTTACTGGTGTTCTCGTTACTACTGGTAGCATGAGACTGTATCTGCAGCCCATTTAGGTGGCACAGGTGGTCCAGCTCCTCCAGCATGGCACATCCATATGTGTGCAGGAGATACCAGAAGATCGTTACATGACAGCTGGAGGAGCACCACCAGAGCCCTACAAAATGACCTCCAGCAGCTACTCGTGTGCATGTTTCTGACCAAACGAAGGCCTGACGTCTTTTTGTGGGACCTGTGCTCACAGCCCAGCACCGTGCAGCCCAATCCGCATATCAGAGAACACCAGAAACCGGCAGGTCCACCACTGGCACCCTGTTCTCTTCATAAATGAGATGCCGTGACAAATCCAGCATGACTGGTTTGGCCCCACTAAAGAAAAATGGGATCTCATGTTTTCTGCTTCCTAACTGGACAGACTGATATCCCTGAAGTTTAACTGACTTTGGGTTAAACTACGATGATCCAGTGTTCCCCTAATTTTTCTGATTCATTGTATTACTAAATACAAATACAATTTGTGCAGGAATATAACGTTTTATTAAATGTAAGATGACACAGCAGGAATATAAAGCAGCGCATTAGGCTTAAAAATAGTTAAACCCTATGAGGGCACTAAGAATCAATTAAAACAGTAAACCTGTATCCAGACACTTGAAACTCCACATAAAGCTCTGTAAAGTTGAGGGAAGCTGTGGCTTCAATAAGACTTTGATGTTTGATTGTCAGCTGTAGTGCTGTTTCTACCTTTTTGTAGTCCCATCTTCTTCCTCACTGGTACCAGATCAAGCCAGTCAAACAGCTCGTCATCACTCTCCGAATCTGAACACACACGAACACACACACACACACACACACACACACATTAGTGGCTCATTTTACCGTCTTACACATCAGCTCCATTTATCTAGCTCGTCTAGCTTTGCGATGCACCAGAGAACATTTCTGCTTGTTGTTCAGATGGTTTTAAAGGCGTCGCCTCGGTTGTGTTTTTCTGAAAAACCCAATGCTCAGCTCTGAGTTGAATGAAGGGCAGCGCATGAGAGGCACAAACTGGGGCGAGCAGTGATCTGTAAACAAGCACAGAGGCAGGTCCGCGTGTTGTTGTGGAGAGCACCTGTCATTATGAGCGTGTTTGTGTTACCGTAAGTAGGTCGCTGCAACCTGCTGCGTTTGAGGACTCCCAAAGGTTTGTAAATGAACGCCGCCTCATCAGACTGCTTCCTGCACATCAGCTTCAACCTGATCAAACATGCAGGGACAGCATTGTATCAAACTGTTTTTTAAATATTATATAAATGAATAAAGTGTCAGATTTTTATCACTTTTTCACTTACAGGCAACATTAAATTACTTTCAGATATTTTAAAATCAAACAGAAGTTTTTATTTTTTAATTTGTACAATCAAAACACAGTTAACTCACATCTGTGTGACCTCAGTCAGTGTTCGACCAATGGGGATAACACTGGGGTAGATGTTCACCGGCTGCAGGTACGACAGGAAGTCCTTAATCTGAAAATTAAGGAGCATAACAAGTTTAACACAGACAGAATGAAGTGACACACAATGAAACCTGTGCGTGATTTAAAACCTGAGAAACATGATGTGCCTACTGTTACAAATTCCTTTAAAGTGGACCCATTTTGTTCACTTCCAGCTTTGACTCTGCTAGAGGAGCTTTGCATGATTCACAGCTCAAAATAATCCTTATTTATCTTACAGTGGTTCTTTGTGCAGCCCCTCAGTTCTGTTTTATCTCCTCCCCCTTTAGGCCAGCTCTGTCCTGATTGGCTGCCCCTCATAAACAGAAGGTTTGAACAGCAGGGGGGTGGGGCTTGAGGTTTCATTGACCAAACAATGCCTTTAACTGTACATGGATCAGCTGTATCTACAAAAGAAAAACCGGCTCGCAGGGATTATTTGTATATATGCTGACCTCATTACATGACACAGGCTATGTTTAATATGAACTGCCATCATTTTAACTGCATATAGATGACATTGCACAAAGTGAATGGAATAATGGAGGAGGACTACCGCCAAATTCTTCAACTTAACCTCAAATCAACAGCTAGATGGTTGAAACTTTGACACAGTTGGCTGTTCCAACAGGACAATGATCCCAAACACACATCAGAACTGGTTTTGAAATGGATAAAACAAGCTCAGGAATGGCCTTCACAAAGTCTGTGTGTGTGGCGTAGCTAGATGGTGTAGTGGAAACACTACCTCGGAGTGAGAGGGCAGGGTTCGAATCCCGACCAGGCCCCCCATGCTACCCAAAGCCTACCTCAGTACGTGAGCGAGATATAATTGAAGCGTGAGAAGTGGGCTACTGGAAGGCATAAGTGGAAGAGGGACCCCAGTAACAGTGGGCTAGATGAAGAGGATGTGGATTCTTCAATATTCTTAAATATCCCAACATACGGAAGAGATGCAACTAGAGATGGATGCTACGGCAAGGGGGAGCCAGGACGACAGGTCGGGGGGAGATTTCATCATCCCCAGTCGAGAAAGAAGATTATACATACATACCGATTGTATGTGTATATATATATGGATTCATAGATAGGAACACGTGTGGCTAAGTGTGGCTGAATCTCTGTTGAAGGGAAATGTACTGTGACTTTACCTCGGAGTAGGAGGAGTGGAAGCTGAAACAGGCTCGGTAGGAACTCGCTCCTGTTCTGCATCAACACATAAAAACAGCACATTTAAACCAAACTTTATGTATAATGAGTGAGCAGAGCTGAAGCTGCTCTCACTTTATTATAACGCTGGTCTTCTTGGTTCTTTCTCCAAACCACATGGTGGACGGTTTGATGCTGATGATGCGAAGAGGCGTCCCGTCAGCAGCTGTGCATCCACATGGCAGCCTGTTTCCTTGGAAAAACTCATCGTCCTACAAACAAAAATCAGATAAAAAGGTTTGCTTTTTAAACATTATAAAGGAACCATTTGACACGAGAAGATACCACTCGTCCTTACATTCGCTACACATTATTTATTGTAAACGACCTGATTCTGCCCAAAACAGTCAAAATCCAATGTCAGGTTTACTAATGTAAAAGCTGCCATACAATTAACTTGTCATTTTATCAGTTCTGTTTTTGCACAAACACAACAAGCAACATATAAAGTGTTAACTAACGAGCTTAAGGGGTGCTGTACGCAGACTTTTATACCCTGAAACAGATGCAGGTTACCTGTTTACTCTTGATTCCAGTCTTTGTACTGATATCAGATTGGTACTCTGTATCAGCAGATAATACAAGCCAAAGTATTAGTACTGTATCAGAAGTGGAAAAGGTTAATTTTCATAAACGTTGAAGTACCTTCAACCACAAAGTTGAAACTAATAAAGGCTATCTTATCTTATAAGCCATTTTTAGAGGTACTGGAGGTTCAGGAAAATAATTCTAAATCTCTGAATTGAAGGAAATACGAGTAAAAATGGGACCTTTGGGTGTCGACAGGCGTGTATCTGAGTCCTGCGGTCGGTCGTCACGTAGCTCAGGATCTCCGGCATCTTCTTAAACATCACCAGGTTGTTAACATGGATCTGCAGGAAAAAAAAATAAGAGTGTCTAAGGTGTGACATTTGGACTGGACCTACATTTACAGGAAAGGATTTTCATATTACAGTGATGGTTATGTGGTTAATTTTTCCATCCCTGTACCAGTTTTTCTCAGAAAATGCTGTTTCACGTCACACTTACTTTTAAACAAGCTTGGCTTCAAATTTGACTTTGTTGTGAAAATCTAGGAAGTCTTGAGTCTTGAGGAACAGAATTACCAGGGGACCAAATTCAATGACGTCTGTGGTTTACCAGCTACAGACGTGACGTTAATAAAGACAGCACCTCTACATTTGGCAAAATATGGTAGGTCATTTGCAGTGGAATTTTTATTCTATAGATATGGCAGATTTGCATGTGATTATATTCACAGAAGACAAACAAACAGATCACTGCAGGTCCCCAGGTAATAGTAGGCTTGTTCAAATACAAATGTTTTCAGCACCAACATATCAGCCTATTTGGGAATTAGTAAGACATCAGTGAAAGTAAGGTGCCATGAGTACAGCAGTGATGTGGGCAGTGTACTGGACCACTGTGGTGAAGAGAGAGCTGAGCTGAGCTGAGCTGAATCTATGTCAGAAAGCGGATCCTAACAGAAATCCTCTGACTGAACTACACTAATGTGTGTATAATGTGTGTATAATGTGTGTGTGTGTGTGTGTGTGTGTGTGTGTGTGTGTGTGTCTCACCTGTGTGTTGAACTCCTCTCCCAGGTTGATAAACAGGTACTCGTAACCATACGCAGCTTTACAGTTGAGCCACACGACGTGATGAGGACTCTGACTGATCCAGTTTCCAACCAGCTCGGAGATGCCGGTCAAACAGACCTCCTATAAACACACACACACACACACACACTATTTAATTAGCTTGGGCAAAAATATGCAATTTATACTTAATCAGTTCAAATACAAATTAAAATCAGAGAAAACTGACAGATATTCTGAATATTCTGAAGGATGGAGTTCTTTTTGTGAGGTTGAGGTTTATGAACAGGATATATTTCTGTTGTTTAGTCTAAAATCACTGGCATAATCAAATAATAAATCAAGTCAAAATAATCCTGCTCAATCAACGACTAACAGAAATCTAAACATTTACAGCAGGAATACTTTGAACTCAGGACTCAGGTCTGACAAAGTCAATCATCAATTGTTGATTAATGACAATAATCTACTAGACTCCATTACTTTGAGCCAGATGTACCTAATAAAGTGGCATCTGTCTCTGTAAACTGTAAATAATGTGAATATTACAGGAGTGTCACAGAGAGTGAATCTGACTGAAAACCAGCACGTACCCGAGATGGGATCTGGTAGAAGCGCGGGTCGTAGAAGGTGGAGTCCAGATAGACGCTCTGAATGTCTTTGACCCTGTGAAGCACGACGCAGAGAAACAAGCAAACTAAACCTGTACTTGATGCTTATGTAAGCAGTCTGATCACGATTCAAGAAGAAAGAAAACATGTTCCAGACGCAGTGTATTAGAGAAACTCGAGGATCAAAGCAGCTCATCAAACATGACAGATGATGATGACGATCTTTGGTGACTGACCTGCTGCCAGAGTGTAGATGCTCCATTCTGGACATATCTCCGACAGCCAACCTGAAGTCTCCTGTATACAACACGTTTCCCTGGGAACCCTCAAACAGGAACCTGCAAAATCATTAAACCACAGAAGAAAACAGTCCTCTCACTGTCCAACCACCTGTCCCACATGATGATGAGACACCTGAAAGTTTACACAAAATGCACATTTCTGTTCCTCTACGTCACAGACATTAAACTGGTGCAGTTTATTTAAACTATGTTGTATCCCATGATCTTGATTCTCACAGTTGTTTATGGAAAAATGAAAAAAAAGCAAGACTTTAGCTTCAGATTGTGAAAGTTGGAGCGGGTGTGTTTGCAGCCCTGGATCTCTCCTGTACTTATGAGGTTATGAAGGCTCAAAAATGATGGAAAAATAAGGTGACTTAAGACTGTAACAAATTTCAAACTGTAACTCAGAAAATTTCAAATGGCTTCATTAAAGATACTAAAGTTACTGCTTATAAACAACAGCTGATTCTGAGGGGGTCAGGTGGGACGTTTGACTGATTTTATTTACAATGACACAAAACTAAAAACAACTTTATTATCCAGAATTCATTATTTTCACTTTTCCTCTGTGTTCCCCTTCTATAGTAATTAAATTATTTACATTATTTAGGTCTCCTGGTGTTTGTTGTACTCTGTAACAAAACCATGGGGTTACTTACTACTACTATTCTTCATTTTCTGACTTATATTTGATCCTGAAATTATCTTATATCTCATGATTAGTTGGAAAGAACTGGTGATGGATAATCAGCCTCAACAAGTAAATCATCAGAAGGTAAAATAATCAATGAAAACACAAAGAAAACAATCAATTTCCCACTTGTGTGATGATCTGTTAATGATCTAAAGGTTTGGATGATGTGCAGAAGATCAAACTGGGCTGCAGCAGTTTGAAGTTTGGAAGAGTCCAAACCTCCAAACTTCCAGATCTTGGTGGCGTTCTTCTGCCTTGTGGAAAATCAAGAAGGGGTTAAGAAAGATTTAACTCACATGACAGAGCCGGGACAGTGACCTGCAGGAAGCAACGTCACCACAACGTCTTCTTTCTGTCCCACAGAGAGCAGAAAACAGGGTTAAAAACCAACACATGAATGACGGCTTGGATCTACATCTACATGTCTGACTTTTATTAGTTTAAAATTCAAGACCGACAGGTGATGCAGACAGAAAGCCAGACTCAAACTGATGAGTCTAATGACAGGAATACCTCTCCCGATGCTTCGTCCACGAGAGAAATCTGAGTCGGGCTTTCCAGCTCAAGAGGAACCTGAACAGATGATTCATCAGGAGAGATAACTCACATTATACATCTTCTATTTATAGGCAGAATAATCTGAGAACAGCAGAGAGATGCACTCACGATGTATTCCTCCCAGAAAGCGTACTTTGGATTGTTCAGCAGCAGCTCTTTGGTCACGAAGGAGCAGTAAAGCCTGACGGTACGACTGCAAACATCAAACTTATATTCAGCCCTGAGTTACAGCTCATCAAACCATTGCTGGGTTTTAAATTCAGGATTTGAGAACTGATTTAAAAAATTCATCTTTCTGGCCAATGATGGGCCTGCGTGCTGCTCATGAAGTTCACAAGTTTAAATACTGCTTGTACCATCTGTGAGAAACCTTCCCACCAATAAGAAATGAAAGTTTTAAAAAGTTTCACAGCAAGTTCAAAAAAATGCCTTTTATCTTTAAATTAGCACAGAAAGGCTACATCTTTGGTTCTTCACCTAAATTCGGAGAAAAATCTAAACTATGACTCAAACTCAAGATTTGTATTTCATAAATTTCACTTAGTTAATTTAGACTTTATCTCTGACACTTTTCCTCATATTTATTTCATAATTTTAACTTTTTATTATTTTGATTTTGGAAATACTTCATTTTTAATCCATAATTTTGAATTTGTTAGACAAATTTTGACTTTTTTTTTTTTTACCCCATTATGAAACTTTTCATCGCAATTCAAATTCAGCAAATTCTGGTTTTACTCTCAAAATATTTAAATTAATTTTCTGAGTAAGTAATTCTTTCACTTTTAAATCCCACAGTTCCAGTTTTAGAAATTTTGACCTAATTACCAGACCTACATGCAGAACTTCAAGTAAACCTAGTTTTGACTTTATATCCTATTATTTAAACTTTTTATCTCACAATTACAATTTAGACCTTTTTAAATTTTATATTGTACATTTTTAAAACTCAACTGCATAATAGGGTTAGGGTTAGGGTTAGGGACTTCACAATTTAGATTAAACAAGCAAAACGTTTACTTTTCAATCTCAAAATTCTAAATTTGTATTTTATTAAATTACATTTTTCTAAGTCTAATTGACTTTCCAAAAAAAATCTTTTTTCACTTTGTACCCCATAATTTTTACTTCTTATTTCAGAATTTTGACCTTTTCTTATTCTCATTTTGTGTTTTTTAAAATTCAATTACATTTTTATTATTATTTTCATAACTACTGATGCAACATTTTAATTTTTCATCCCAAAAGTTTGCAGTTTTATGCCATAACTACAGTAATGGTCAGAAGTTTCCATCCACTCATGGGCATGAATGTCATGGTAATTTTGGGCTTTGAATGATTTCTTTGAACTGTTCGAACCTGGACTGTGCTTAAAAGCCGGCTCCGTGCCAGGAAACCAACCAATTTAAATGAACTCTACCAATTCTGCCAAGAACAGCAGTCAAATATCAGCCAGAATTATAACAGAAGCTTGCTGATGGTCGAGGGGAAACTTGCTGAGACACTTAACCAGATATTTGTGAGGTTTTATGTATATAACTGAGCCTGTATGTATAATTGTGACCCTGTGTGGATCAGAGAAAACCCTAAATAAATTCAAACTTGTTTATTAAAGTAATGAAACATGTATGCTGGACAACTGCACAGAGAAAACTCAGAGTCAATATTTTGTGTATGATTTAGAAAGAAACCTCCCTCACTTTATTAGTAAGGAGCTATTTGAACCCAAATCTTTCCCCACTTCAAACTATCAACAGACCAGTAAGAAGTAAGAGCAGAGGTCGAGATAACTTCTCACTGATTTATTAGTTTTTATTAACTTTTCTTATATGGACTTCCAAATATTTCAGCATCACTGTGTTAAATGTCACCTGAAGTGCAGCTTCCTCTTCAGCAGAGGTCCTTTCAGGCCCTTCATGTGATCTGTTCAGTGAAACAGAGGAGACCTGACATCAGGAGGCCCAACAGGTAACATTTACCACTTCTACCGATGCGCGCAGGCGTCAGGCTCACCTTTGTGACAGTGGGACAGGAAATATGCCCGGGCATGTAGGTTCTCCCTGTCGAACCGGTCCAGAGAAATGCTGGGATACTCCTTCATCCGACCCGCAAAGGAACTCATCTTTAGCTCGAAGCTTTTGTTTCAGTCTCCTGGAATTATTCATCCGTAGTTTTTAACGGAGACGACATGTTTTCGTTTCTATCGCCGGTGTTTGTTTGTCCCGCCCACGGAACTGAGCTTGTCTTCTTCTTTGTTTCTTTTTAGAGCATTTAGCTGGTAATACCGCCACCCAGTGTCAACATAAACTCCTATATTCTTAGCTTTAGCGAACCCTTACCTCGGGGTATTTCATTAATGTGAGTTTCAGATGCTTCAATTTTTCAATCAACATCAATATAATCTCTCAATCCCCTTCTCAGAATCTGTTTTCTTAAAGGCATATCCTTTGGCGCCACCTAATGGAAGTTTGTGACCGCTGTCCTCCAACATAGAAGAAGAAGGAAGCTCACGGTTACCAGGCAATCAAAGAGGGTAGTTACCGCAAGCTAACCGTTAAAAGTCTTTTCTTTAAAACTGTGGTTAAATAAACAACAATTAAATAAATGGAATAAATAAGTCGTGTAATGAGATTAAATATTAGTGTATGAGCTCTTTTACTTACAAAAAAAAGGAGTTTTGGTATGTTTAGTGTCTGTAGGCAAAACTCCATTCAAAAAATGCCAAATTTTAAAATATTACTGCATTCATTAAAATTAGAAGTTTTAGAGAGTTTGGTTTTTGGTCATTTACATTTTTTAGTATCGATCTTTCAACTTGGCGTACATTTAATACAGAAAAAAAGTGTTTATTGTTTGGTAAATTATCATTGTCTTCATTATAACTCAGAAAATATACTCCAGCTCAGTCTAAACCAAAGTGGATATTTTTACAAAATAAAATAGAGCTTTTGGAATTATTTAAATGCTGAATTTACCAAAGGAATTAAATGATATGTTTAATATCTTTTGCATTGTTTCAGTTAAATTTCTTTGCTACTTCTTAAGAAAATCTAAAATTGAGAAAAAACCTTTTTAGCTACTCTCTTAGTCCAACAGAATTTTTTTTAATGTGATGCTGTCATACTAAAAACAATTTTGACCTATAAATGCAGTATTTAAACTACAGTTTCTAGGTATAAAATTGACATATGGCTCAAATTTCCAGTAAAATCCAGTAAATAACTGGAGGATCTGTTTGTATGGACTTAAAACCTGGTGCTTTGTCCTTTTGTTGATATCAGGCTGCAGCATTTCTGTGACATCTTTGACTGCCGTGTTCTATACGACTGATAACTGAGCCAAAGTCCATGTACAGAGCTGAAGGACGCTGACTACAGGGCTGGAAATCTGGAAAACTGGATATTAAAATATATATAATATATATAAAATATGCTATCATACAAGTAACATTCTGATTTCTACAAAATAATGTTTTTTAAATGCTAGTCTGAACATAAGAAACTGGACAGAATACATAATCCCATTTATTATTGTGACAAAATTACGCATGCATACTTTTTATGTATTAAAATAATAGAGAAATACACATATTTGTTCTGTGTTAGAAAAGAAGAAGAGTATTTTAATGTATGAACCATCAGAGCTGATATGATATGAAAATAATTGGGGTTTTATTTACATGAACGTTTGATGGCAGTTGGAAAAACCAGTTTAAGTATCAAATAATCAGTTAACTGCTAGTTTATAGATAATAATCTTTGTGTAAGAAGTATGTTAGAGTCAAGTATAAAAATAAAGAGAAGCCCAGAAAGTGAGTAAGTCACATTATCTTGAAGTAAAGTTGTATTCTGAGAAAATGATTCTATTACGTCATTGCAGGCATTTTTTCTAGGACACAGTTCAAGCATGTTCACTCATGACTTTCTCTTTCTTTGGGTTTCTTTTGCTGGGGTTCATCTCAGGGCTTGTCACACTCCCCTCATGTGATGCTAACATGAGGGGTGAGATTATGCATGGACCCACTGCTTCTCAGATCTCAGGCTTCCCCACCTCAGATCAAGGCCAGTAGTTACTTAGCTGCCTCTGGTGTGGGGGGTTTATGTTTATTAATTAGTAATTAAAGAAAGTTGATCCAGAGAAGTCTGCCAGCAGACGGCCCTGCTACGGGCAGCAGGTGAGTAAAATCCCATTGCTTATATTGCAGGGCTGCTTTAAGCTGCTGGATGTCAGCAGTCTCTCTTTTTTTGTTTTGGATGATTTAAGTTGGGAAGGTGCTGAAAAACTAAACTGCTTTAAAAACAAGCTGAAGTTTTTCATCTTCGCCCATTTTGATTCCATAAAACAGAATTATGGACAAACATGTTTTTAAAAGTACACATTTGCCGGTTTGAGCTGTAAAACAGGGAATTTAAAATCGCACTTTGTTAAAATAGTGTTCCTATTAGAGGCCACTGTTAAACTGCTACTGAGGTACTACCGTCAACTCTATAGTACGACTGCATTTACAAGCTTTATTTTTTTTTAAATTAATAAAAAATAGGACTCTTGAAATCTAGTTCGCGTCTTTGTTGTTGTTTTTTATTTTATTTTATTTTATTTTTTGTGGAGTTTGCCGTAATCGTCGGCCCAACAGGAACTCCACTCCCCTTTAACAGCGGCAGAGAGTTTCTAATGAGGCGGGAACTGCGGCCATTTTGGACTTGCTATCCTTAGAGGGCGCTCGCGAGGGGGCACAAAAATGTAAATTTCGCGTCGTAACAGTTTCCTTCTGCCAACTTTCATCATGTTTTAAATAAACAATGTTGTGAAAATAACACATACAGTTGTACTTTACAAATTCTACAGGTTTAAAGTTTAGTAAAAAGCCCTTCTGGGATTATTGGGCACGTCACAGCACCGTTAGCCACTTTACGGCAGCCGCCATTTTGATTTCAGGCAAGAAGCTTAGTGCAGCGGAGAATTTGTAGCAGCTGCCCCTTTATACTATCACCTTCACGCATCACACTCAGCTGCGTCTTACAGACGCGTGAAAGTTTATGCTGTGTTTTAACTACGCCTCTAACATCTACTTATCGACTATAAATGTGTCCCATCAAGAGGGTCCCTACTGTCGTAAATCCCTAATGGACCAATCAGCAAGCATTAGCAGAATGGGCAACATTGGCTTCACTGTAAGAAAAACTAAAAGGTAGTGTCGTTTAATTTCAATACTGTATTAGCGAGAACTAAAATAAAATGTTATCTTTGGGGCTGATAGCGGGTGTAAATAACTATTTTAGCCGTTTACCCCAACTTAGTCCTGCTCATTGAGGAGCGCCCCCTGCTGTGATCCAGGCTGAAGTGCAGCCGAGTGACACCAACAGGAAATGGAATGGTTTCCTTACAGATCGGCTCTGATAGCAGCTCGACGCGGAGCTGCCGGGCTTTAATTCCCTTTAACTGTGACCCTGATCTCTCTGAAGTTGTGTTTCCAGCAGAGTCAACACTGGAAGTGGGAGGCAGGTATGTTTCAGAGGAAGATTTAGGGGCGCAGCAGCTCCGTTTTTTGGGTACATTTAAGGGCTCTTCTCGAGCAGCCGGGAAGCAACTGTTTGGAGAGTTAGCTTAGCTTGGATAACCCGCCTCAGTGCTGGCCTTATCACGGGTAAATCTCAGGTTAGCTAACATCAGTAAAGGCAGCTTTAAGGTTATGTGATTTTATTTATTTATTTTTGCATGTTTAATAGTATTGAGCGCTAAAATCTGAGCTCTTCTCCAGCGGCTTCTCCTCGTTGTACTAACATATGTTCGTTAACTTTCAGGTGAGGCTAACGAGCTGTTTTGAGTAAAGTTAAAGGTATTTTCAGAGCGATTACAGGCACGATAAGCTATCTGAGTCCCGCAGGGTACACAACATTAATAAAAACACATTAAAGCTCCTATAATTCTTCACATGTTGGTGCCACAGGCTGCTTCTGCTGCAGGTTTGAGACTGTTGAGATTTCTGACTGAAAAATAATAATTACCAACAATTAACTGTGATTTCATTTTTTATTTATTTATTTATTTTTTACAGCTTGTCTGTATTTTTGTTTCCCTGTAATCTCAAACCACTCCTCTTTTATTGACCAGTGCAGGGGTGAGCAACCTTTACTAATACAGGAGCTATTTATGACCCAAAAACCCGAGACCTATTAACATTTAAGAGGTAAATAATCAAACTTTTACCACATGGGACTACTCTGTCAGGCTGTTTATGATTAATTCTGCATTTTTATTACAGTAATACACTGCTTTGTTACATTTATTAAGCTCTGAGTCCTACTAGTCCAGCTGTGGGAACATGGTTTCTGTTGGGAATGCTGTGTGGAAGTTTTCAAACATGATTACGGTCCTTAAAATTAGTCTGACGCTCATATAAAAGACTAGACTACAAAAAGAAAATCATCTCGTGCCAGATTTACACAGCAAACAATAATAAAACAGCAACCACAGTCACTGTTGTTCAGCGGCAAACAAGCAGAGTACACAGCGATTATACAGCAGCAGCTCTGCTGAAGGATTCACACAATAGCTGGATGAGTAGAGCAAAGAAAGGATATCAGATCATCAGATAACACCAGGCTGTACTTGTAGATGCACTGTACCGTGGCAGAGCGTGGAAAAGCAGGATCACCTGACTTCCCTGACGTCACATTTTCTGAGATTAAAGTGGTAAATCCACAACAAATAAGCTCAGAAATGTGACATTTATGGGGAAAAACTTTAAAGTCATAAAACAATTAAAACTGTCAGATTTTCTCTGAGAGAAGCTGGTAAATTAGAAAAAGACCTATGGGGGGGGGGGAAAGTGAAATATGAAGATTTTAAACTCAGAAATCTGTGAGAAAAGCTTAAATATGCTCTGAGATCAAAGTGGTACATTTATATAAAAAAAAAAGAGTTTGGACTTCTCCCCCCTCACAAATATGTCTTTATAATCTTAAAATGTTTAAGTTTTTCTTGGTAAATTACCACTTTAATCGCTGAGAATTCCCAGTTTGTTTGTTTTTTTTATTGTTTTTTCAGAGAATATCCACGTTTTATTTATTCTTGCGACTATAAGCCAGCTCTCTCATTTTTAATTTTTCACATGTCTTCATAGTTTTTAAAGAGTAGATTTAGATATTTTGCCCCTGATTCGTGCCTGTATGAGGCTCTTGTTTTGTTTGTGTTCTTCCTTCAGGATTTATCGAGGTTTAATTTTTGTTTTGAACATACTTCAGCATCTCTGTTAAGTCTCAGGCTTTCTTTTTAAGAATCACAAGGCTGAGGAGGACTGTAGCTCCAGGACGGGTTTATGCTGTGTTATAAAGGAGCTGTTGTTTTCCACTGTTGTTTTTCTGCTGAGAAAGCTCTGCTGAGGGTTTTATTTCCTTTCCTGCCGCCTTCTCACCCAGAAAAGAAGAAACGTCTGCAGACGCCTTTGTGAAAATAACGGTTAAATCTGCACAGTGTCAATGTGCTGAAAGAGGAGGCATTTCTGTCCTGTGCAGAGGTGTCATCACCCCGTTCTCCATCTCTGCAGTTACATATTGCATAGCTTTAATATAGTTGATGAAGCCATGCTAAATTTACCTCTGTACTATGAATATTTTCAGAGTTACAGATCCTTAAAGTGCAGAGGAATGGGTAACAAGTACATGAAATTTCCAGGGCTAACACATTTGTGCTCTGATCAATTTTACATCCACTTTAAGAGTCACAATCTAAATTCAAGATCTGGTTTTTGTTCATTTTTCTTTAACCGGCTTTGAGCATCAGTATCATAGTTTTAATCAGCAAACTGTACCAGTTTAAACTCTGTGGTGCAGCGTGACAGAACTGAGCATCAGTGTCCTGGATGTTTGATCTGTTTTCTGTTCATTCACTGGAGAAAACTTCAAAAAGTGCATTTTGGGTAAACTTTCAAAGGTGGCTGCTCAAAACGAGTTACAGCATATGACAGTTCTCCTTTTCACCTACATTTTGACACCAGCCTCATCTTCTAGCTTTGATTCCCTCTCAGTTAAAATAATTTCCTAATATAGTAATTTTTTTAGACGCTCATGACCATGGCCTGGGAACAGCAGGTGACAGAATTCTGTAAATGTTTTTGAAGGTTTTTCCATGACCAAGGTGCAAAGTAAGGAAGCTGTTTATAAAAAGTTCCTAAAATTCCTGTGTGTAACCTTAGAAACAGCTGTTTCTAAGGTTACACAGGTAAGTGAGCTCACCCAGCATGACTTTTTAAATAATAATATACCACTGCTGTTGTCTCTATGGGCTGAGAAACCCGATTATGATGTATACTGGACGATTAAATCGATATAAAACAAAGACACACGGAGTGCAGACAAAGTGCAGAGGAGGCAGCATGCATGTAGATAATGTCTCCATAATCTGGAACATTTAACAACATGGTCTGTACCAAGTGTCCTCCAGACTGATAATTCAGATCAGCCTCATCTCAGTAAAAACCCTGGAGTCCAGCTTTTATCTGCAGCCTAAAAGAGAGCCTGGACTCTATATCTATATCCTGACTTATTATAAGGGAGCTCCTGAACCATCCTACAGCCTCGTCACCCAAACCCATATCACTGGATACCTCAGGGGTTTTCAAAACCTCTCCAGGACCTGAAGCTGTTTGATCCGTGTGGTATGTCCAAACTATTATAGAGAACATGTAAACACCAGTGTTGTTTCTCTACATTCATTAAAAAGAATCAGCTGACTCTGAGGGGCTCAGGTGGGAAATGACTGTAGTGTCTGTGTGAGCCACAGCTGTCCCCTGTCTTTTCTATATAAAATGAATGCTGCTTCCATTTGGTGTGTCGTGTATGAAATATTAATGGATGGGGAAATTTGGCTTTCATAAGAACTGTGCAGCAGCAGGTGTTTGTTGCTTTGATCCCAGTACAGTTTCGGTTTCACTATAAAAGCAGAAAGTTGCAGTAAATCATCATATCGTCCCTTAACATCCACCCTAAAGGGCTATGAGGGTGCAGCACATGGTGATTCAACATGCGAAACTCCTGTTTTATTCTGCTTTTCCTGATTTGACTGAGTTCCTGAGTGACTGACTCATTTTCCAGTAAAGCTGCAGAAGCATTTTCTTCAGCTGAGCTGCTGATAAAATGCAGAATAACACCACAGTTTAGTTCACAGCTGCTTTAAATTAGACTCCACCGCATGTGGGGCTGAGTCCAAGTTTTGATTTGAGCTTCCTCTTTCTTCACACCATTAACTCAAGCGATAGAAGCGCCTGTGGTTTGTTATCTCTTCTGAACAAAGAGGAAGTGAAGCAGAAGGAACTACAGTAGGAATCTGCTTTCTGTCTTATCCTTTGATCAGCGGCGGCAGCAGCTGACCGCCACTGAAAGAAAACCGCCTCGTTCCTGTTGGAGAAACTTTTACACTCACCAGACTTTTAATGCTTTTAAGGTTTTGCTGTTCAGAGAAAGTTTCTGGTTTGATGCCGTTTCAGTGTTGAGCCTTCAGACTGCCACACAGAGTGACAGTTTAAAAATTCTTTTTTTTTTCCTGTCACTCAGGTGAAGTAGGAGCAGCAGCCTACCTGGCCACATCAGCCCACCCTCCACAATGTCCTCACAGCTCTGTCCACACTGACAGCCTTCGCCCGGCGTGCAAAGGGAGGCGGCTGGAGAACGAGCCGGCTAGCATGCAGCAGCACTGGCCCCGTGTTTCCAGGAGGTGGCGCTGCTGAGAAGCGAACAGTCGGAGCTGAGCGGGCGTCTGCCGGGGCCGCCATGGACGACTTCACCACGAGGACGTACGGCACCAGCGGCCTGGACAACAGACCTCTGTTTGGGGAGACGTCAGCTCGGGTATGTGTGACTTCAGTCATTATTTATGTCACTGTTCTTACAGATGAAATGATACAGAGACTGTTTATACAGCAAAAAGCACTTCATGTTCTTCATGTTTTATTTTTAAAGGAGAAAAGTTGCTGGGGACTATTTTTAGATGCAGATTTGGAGGGCAGCAGTGATCAGTTATGTTACAAATGCCCATCCAATAAAGTGTCTACCTCACAGTGAGGTGCATTTAAAAACACTGGCTTTAAACTGCATGATTAGCGTGCTACAGAAGCGATGCATTGACCTCGTTTGTTTCTTGCAGGATCGAATCATCAACACAGCGGTGGGGGGATTTACGTCTGTGGTTGTTCTAGTAAGTACCCCATCAGGAGGTATCTGTGTCAACAATATCGTTTTTATAGACCTAAAAAAAAAATATTGTGGCACACAGGAAAAAGCGTCTCGTGTGTGGGTGGAGGTGAAACCAGCCGGCTGCACTTCTTTACATAACAGTGTCAGAAATGTGGCACCAGAATAAAAGCTGCTGGTTTTCTTCTCTCAGTGCAGCTTCTTCATTTTTGGATACATTACAAACAGAAAACACGGCCAGACACCACTTTATCTGCTGAATGGTTATTCTGAGTCAAATCTGAACACAGACACAAAACACACATCTTTAAAATCAGCGGAGCTCGCTCTTAAAGACGACTTCAATGCCGCTTTTGTCTGTTGTGAAAGAAGAAAGGCCACAAGTCTTCTTTTCTATGAAGAAATCATAGAAAAGAAGACTCCCAGAGTTAAAATTCTTACATTTATACCCCTGCTGTGTAGCCAGCATGTGTCCAGCCACCAGGCAGCTGGATATGCTCATTGACTAATGACTTGTCAATCACAAGTTGTTAGCCAGTGAGCATATCCTGGATAATTCCCCTCTCAGCGCTGTTGCTCGGTGAAATTATTCACAAAGAGAGGGTTGCACCAAAAACTTTGCAGTTGCTTTGGTTGCAAGCAGGTTGCTATGGTTGCCTGTTAGTTGCATGGCAGTTTGTCTGCAGGCTCTTGCTGACTACTCGCTGAGCGGTGTTAAAACCTGAAGAAGTGCAGCGCAAAGCAGAAGCACAACGTTCACCTTCAAAGTAAAAGTTGCGTATTTTGAAAAGTGCTGCCATCGCTGAGGCACAACCTTTACTTTGAAGGTGAAGGTTGTAGTTGGTGTCACAGAGCGGCTGGAGCTTTATTCACATGACCCCATAGTGTCACATGTCCAAAATGGCAGACAAGTTAATGTAAAATAGTTAGTGGGCATGTGACTGCAAAACCTCAATAGAACCAAAAGTTGTTGTAGGTTTTATTTTATTTTATTTTTGTTTTGTTTTGTGATTTTTGGCAACCACAGCTATCGCCCCCTGGTGGTCGTTAAAGTTGGCTTCGTGTTTCATGACCTGTCCATCTTTTACCGTCTGACTGGGATGGTTGGCTCATAACATTAGCTGATAAAGTAATTTGAAAATGGCCAACTAAGTTACCGAATCAGCCTCAAGTATTTGTACAATTCTTTTAGAAAATAAATCTAAAAAAAAAGCGCTTTTCTTTTTAAAAGTGGATTTCTTTGATTTTAATTCTACTTTACTTGAAAAACAAAATAAAATAAATATGGAGAGTGAATATGGAAAGAAAGGGTTGTGCTGAAAGACAAAATGAGAGCATCACTGTGAAATAAAAGGTAGAAAAGTGACTTTTATCTTGATTATCTTGTTTTTAAGAATGATTGGAAGCCAAAATTGCAGTTTGCAGTAGAATTTGATTGCAGTTGCACACACTCGGTGGATTTGATCCAGAAGACTCGAAGGTCATATTTGTAGGTTAGTCTGTTTAGAAATTAGCATTAAAAAGCATTTATTCCAGGAAAAACGCAGCACAGAGCTCATTTATTAATGAACGTTTGTCTCTGTTTGTCTTCCAGGTGACTGTTATTTGTTCGTTTGTGTTTCCCACGATGCCTCCTCGGCCACTAAACATCTTCTTCGCTGTATGCATCTTATTAACCTGCGGATCCACATTAGTGCTGGTAAAACACACAGACTTCTGCCTGAACCTTTAAACAGAGGCCGTCAGATTAACAGGAGTTTTTAAATAATCTGTTCTCTCCTGCAGATATTCTGGTACCGACAGGGCGACCTGGAGCCCAAATTCAGGAATCTGATCTACTACATGCTGGCATCTATCGTGCTGCTGTGTATATGTGCCAACCTCTACTTCCATGATGTCAGGTAAAGGCGGGGCCAAGGAGGAACAAGGGAAGACATGGCCTTCACAAGCAGGACCAACCAATGTGAAGGAATCACATGACCAAGAAAATAAATGAATAACTTTTACACACTAACTTGAATCTGCGGAGGACTGTGGGACCAGAACCAGTGGGATTTATGCAAGGACACTGGACTCACAGGGCAGGAGTGATGATGTACTGTAAGAGGCCAAAAATCTGCCTGGAGACAAACCGCTGGAGGACGAACTTTAAGATAAACAAGTGTGTTTACACTCACATAAATACAAGTTTGTTTGAGACATAAAGACGCATTAGTTAAAGGAAAAATCCACCTCTGATTCTCTGTCGTTCTAAATCTGATGTCTTTACATTTAGGTTTTTTTTTTCGCCCTCATGTGGCTGATTAGCAGTCCTTTAAAGATATGAATACAGTTAGAAAGTTATTTTTCCAGACCAAAATTGCAAGTTTTGATCAATAAACTCCAATAAAACACCTTCAAATGTCCCATTAATGTGACAGGAGGAGGTGAGAACACAGATTCCATGCAAAAGAGCTTTTTCACTCTCACCATCGTAAGTTTTTTTTTTTTTTTTTTTTTTTTTAAAGGGAGGCCCG